>JAUTBV010107843.1:0-14740 GCA_032361325.1 Lepetodrilus fucensis
AGTACAAACATGATTTTATGTATGTCAAGTGAATGTATTTTGCAGTTGTAGTTAAGAACTAGTCCAAAACAACCATAAATATCTGTGATAGTATGCCTTTAAGTAAATAAGTCAGCTTGTGAGTTTTCGCAGAATACATTAAATGCGAATGGGATAATGGGTGAAAGATGCATGCTGCGACATTAAACAACAAATCACTTACTTCCTCTCACTACATTCTACCTCAATATCTATTATAGCCATCATGAGAACTACTCAATATATATCAACATTGTGGGCACTTTTGTATTTTAACCGTCATGTTTATCATAGAAATAATTTCTTGTTTTTCCACTATCAGGACTTTCAGATCATATTTCTAAAGGCTCCCACTGTGGTATTTCGTCAACATGGTTTTGTGATATGATTAATAGACCCGTTCACTGCGTTCTCGGCCTGCTGGATATCAAGGCTGACTAGATCTTTCTGTTGTGTGCCTTATTGAACTTGGACGAAAGCAATCATTGGTGAAATGACCAGTTATTTGGTCTATTATCATGGAAATAATGATGGGTGGTAGTGCACATTGTGCATTGGTAGAACGTTTGGACTTCAGAGCCAAAGGTGCGGAGTTCAAATCCCGTATGGGATAATGGGTCAACGATCCATGCTGCGACATTACACTCTGGAGTCTGCATCAATGTTTGCAAAAGTTACCTTTCTGACATTGTCATTAAAATAATAATAATAATAATAATAATTATGGCTACTTATAAAGCGCGTTATTCCACACTTTTGACAGCGTTCTCAAAGCGCTACAATATATACAGATATAAAATCAGATAAACATCTAAATGATAGGATGCGTTATTATACTGTGGCAATGGAGTTATCGTCCTTGTTCTGTCAGTACCTGCTGGTGCTCGAAGGTTTAATTCGTCGCAAATGGGTGAAAGATTCCTGCAGCAATTTTAAACTCCATAATCATTCACTCCCAGGTTTAATGCAACATTCAGTGCTACAAATGTTGCGGGTTTCTTCCTGCCCTAAACTGACAAGCCATGACATAAGTGAAAGCATCTTGAAAGCGGTTCTAAACCCCAATTTAAATATAAAATACAAATCATGGAAATAGGTTTACATTGTCTTCTGAACAGACATGAGTGAAGTTCATAGGAATACCAAGTGAGATAGTAGGGTGCGGTATCAACTTGACTGACAATTGCCAAATACTTATGTGTGGGAGTAAATACTATGTAAGCAATTTGGAAATAGAGCTTACTTTCACTATCAATGCTTTATGATTCGGTATAGTTTATACTTGAGCATTGAGATAGAATAAAATAATTATGAAAGTGACATGAAGTAGCAAACCACACAAATGAAGGAATAAATGGTAAATGGAAGAGGGGAAATTATTTTGATATATTTTTAATACTCTTAATAGTTACACTATTGTTATTATTTTTAATAACCATGTTATTACCCGTAGTATACTAATATTGTCACCTTATTCTTTAGCCTGCTTATGAGAATTGGTAAGTTATTTGTAGACCAATACCCAGCCAACATAGGCATATTGTCATACATACACACCCATACTTATCATTCACATATTTCATTGACATTCACACTGCAACATAAAACATTAATTCAATCAATTTAATTGACATTACTTTTTTAAAGTTGTGCATTGTTGTACATATGGTCACTGTTTTGTCATGTATGTTCTAAGAAAGCTTTGCTATCCAATATAAACACAAGGACTTTCCTATGCTATACCTGCATGTTCTAGGAAAATGGTTCTATTTTAAGAACCGTCAATAGGACAGGTTTAACTGTGTAACTGAATTCAATGACTTACATTCATATAATTTGCATACCTATTGTATGCTTCCTTCTAGAATCTACACTAGCTGCCTACTCTTTTCCCTTCCTGCTAAACTTTATGTCTGTCTTCCTTTTTACTATATATGCATCTCATCCCCAAACATGCTTTTGGTGTTTAATATTAACTGTAAAAACTGAAATTTTTCTTTCAAATTGATCTTAATTTCTTGTGGATAGGTTCGTTATGTAACAACGCCTGTGAGCAACCTAGTGAGAACTCAGCGCTCTAGAAATAGATTATTATTATTATTATTATTATCATCTTGTACCCTAGCTTAGATCTCTGTGTTTCAGTGTGACATGCCACAGGCAAAGCTAATGGAGATATCGCTTGTTTAGCTTCTTGACATACAAGGTTCAAGTGACATTAGGATGAACTCTATATACATCTCACCTTTATATCTATGTACATTGACTTCCCTTATCGTTGTTACTGTTTGATAAACGTGACAAGATACTATTCTGTAAGGTTTTGATTTATGAATGAATTAATGTTTTACGTCACTGCGAGAATATTTCACCCATAGGCGATGACGACAATATTAATATTATTTTTTATTTTTTATTTTTATTTGCAAAAGTCAGATATTTTTAATAACACCACTTTAAGGAATTTGAGAAAGAGATTATGTTTTGAGAAACACAAAGCTGTAAACATGGTAAAGCAAATTCAATGTTATGATAGAATTTTTTTAATATAAGCCATTGAGAATATACATGATGATTGTACTCACCTAAAATATTACATTTTTATACAAATCAGGGTTGTAGCCAGAAGTGAAATAATATGCAGGCCCACTTGTTGCTTAGGGGGACTAGGAATGTCGTACTCCTGAATTTACTTTACAAAGACCAAATTATCTGTAGGCACAGGCCTTGTGGCCTAGTAATAGTAGCTACGCCCCTCCAAATCTAAAGTTAATCTGAAAAGACGACCATTTCATCATTTAGTAAAGTGTATTCTAAATGGAGCAAAATAACTCCCAATAGATAATAGTATGTCTGGTATTTGTTCTCATTTCTCTGCAGGCAGGCATGTGCTAAGCTTCTATTATAGTTTATATCAGTGTTGTATTGTGGGGGTGTGTATCCAATGCGTGGGTATGTTTTGTCACCGTAAGAGAGTTGGCTTTAATGTATGCCATTTTGAATACCAAATCCCATATTTGCATGATTTATGTCTTGTCAGTTTTGATTATCAGTATTTAATTATTATTAATTTTGTTTCATTTAAATTTGTGTTTAGACCTGCTTTCAAGATTCTTTCACATTACATCACAGCTTGTTTCTTTGATAGTAAATCTGTTCTCATTATTTATATCTTCCCATTATTTTCATTCCATCGTTTCATTTCATCTATTATTAAGCGATGGTGTATACCTTATGTTTTTCATGTTTATTTTGTGTTGACATGACATTTAGTGTACTACAATAGCAACTTGACATCAGTGTACTAATAGCAATTTGTCTCCATGTCTAAAACACTATGTTGGTCCACGGTCTAAGTGAATCTGGTGCAAGGTTATAACACTGATGTCAACATGTTTACCGAGACCCGCCATGCATCTATACACAGTAGTGTTGAATGCAATCGCCTCGAAAAAAACGTTGACCCACAGAAGTAGGTGGGAACCCCTTGACCGTGACATCCCCCGTATTGTTACCGCGATGTTTGTGGCTGGACATTGACATGTTAGCCGGTTCCCTCTCCTCTGCCCCCTCGCTACATGGTACACTGGTCACTTGTAGTGGACAGGTGTGGTCAATCACTGACCTGACTGGACATACATAGTAGTGGGCACACCACTGACTGCAATAGTGGGCACTACACTGGCCATAGTAGTGGACACAACACTGACCAAATTGGATACGCTAATTGTATCCTTTAGCGCTATTAGCAGAGGTGGATGTGGTCCCAGTCCTCAAGCTTATGACGTAAAGTCCTGATGCACACCTTGCCCTTGGAAGTCATTAAAACCCTTATTTGGAGTCATTTTCTAAAGTTAGCCCTGTTTTTTGTTTTGTTTGTTGATATATGGTGACACGCATATTCAGTGCATTTAATGCTGGCTTCCGGGTGTCTTTTGTGTTGTTGATATATTTCCATTAGGACTGCCCGCTTTAGATTACATATCTAGATTTGTGTTGTCGTACATCAGATTATTGTTTCTCTTTACTTCTTTGTCGCAAATGGGTAAAAGATTCCCCCCACAGCAATGTTAAACTCCATATTCACTCACTTCACTTTGGGTTTTTTCAAGAATATCAGTTTTGAAATTTTCACTTGGCAATTTATATTAATTTGGATATCACGGATAGAAATGATTGAAAATCTGCATTGAAAAATAAAAATAAAAATTACATTTTACTGCCTGATATTATTTTTTTTTATCAATCATGTTTATAAATCATGTTTATTACCATAGAATCTACCATGAATTTTTTACCAACCGTATATTGTGAAATATATATCGAAACTTTAAAAAGTAAATATTATTGAGCCAAGTATTTCTACCACACGCAGGTATTGCGGCAACAATGTTGCACTTGCTGTGTAAGAAAAATATGTAACAGCAAATATTTGCACCCATCTATAGACTTCATTCTATCCTGACACACCTGGGACTACATTGTGAGCACAACTGCAGGTTGAATAGACACGTAATACGTCATATTTTGTGCCCAATAGAGAAACTCAAGGGTATTCAATGGGTGTAACAAATAATGCTCCTTTACGTAAGGATATTCAATGGGGGAAAAATATGTCTTTGTTGAGTGTAGATGTATCCTTTGATACAATCCCGATCTGGAGATGATAGCCACGAGAAAATATGCTTTTCGCCACGAAACTTACTCTGAAAAAAATTAATTAATTCATTGCTACTTCTATTATACTAGCTTGTTTAACATGTTGAAGGCAGCCATGCATGGTGATGCTGTAGATGTATGCTCAGAGCTCCTGAGCTTGTGGGCCAAATTGCCCTGATATCCTCCAGCGATCGCAAATTGAAAAAGGTATTTGTTTTTATGAAAGTGCATCACAAATTATTTCTATGCTAGAATAATAAAAAAATAAAAATCATGAATATGTGTACTAGTGTAACTCTGTAGAGGTATGGTTACAAGCTTGTGTCGTGGTCGCGACGATATCCTCCAGCGATTGCGAATTTTGGGAAAGATGTCTGATGAAAGAATGTCATTAATGTGTATACTTTATATTTAATACTAGAAAAATAAAAATAAGAGCCATGACTTTTACTTGTTCATGGGGAATATTCAGAATTACTTTTATACCAGGCATCTGTGGCGGCTTACAGCATGTAGATGGTTATCCTGCTCGCTTAACACTCTCCCTGCTGAAGGCAACCAAAGATGCCCTAAAGAGCTGTGCCTGTGTCAAATCAGAAGCAAGATGGTTAACACTCCTTTGCAATTTGTTACGACTGCAGGGTGAACATGCAAGCACATTGGGTAATGACATTGTACATGATGTAAGCATGCACCACCAAGCACTCCTATACAAGTTAGTTGTCTAGATGCCCTTGTCAATCTTGTTTACTATTATGTAGCCCATAGGGCCCAAAAGAGGGAGGGGCCTGTGCTGGGACATCAGCTAAGAATATCTCAATGTCATAGAAACCATGTCATCAGTAGACACACCCGTAATTAGTTGTAAGTTTTGCCCAGTGTATAATCAAACATATTGATCACGGTGTGACCTTTGACACGATCATGGTATAATCCTTTAGTAAGCCCCCCAAGTATTGTCTTGTGAATGAGATAGCAAAGCGATATAGGTGTTTACAGATGTCGGGCTCAATCTTAACCCTTTCCATGCTGAAGGCAACTGGCAATGCCTTAAAGGGCTGTACCTGTACCTACTAATCCAGCAGGGTTAGAGTTAGATAGACCTACATGCTCACAAATTAAATTTCTTTACACTTTTCAACAATATTTGAAAACATTTGATGAGACTTTGTAAATATAAGTGTTCTAAAGTTTTATGAAATATGATCTGGAGTTTATAATTCTCATATTACTGCTACATGCTTGTAGAATTACTCACCAATCCAGTCAGGCATTTGAGCTACCTATAACAAGGTAATAACATATTTATATACAATGGCTTTGGGGCAGAACAACCTGTAACCTGAAGTAGATCACATACTGACACAGAGAACAACATAAAAAAGATACCGATCTGGAAATACTCTCTGTATCTGGTTCCAGTAGTCAGTATAAAAACAAAGCATATCACAAAGCATGTATTGAGTTTCCCTGTCTTCTATTCCAGTAAAATAATCATTTACCTTAGTTTCCAGTCAATCAGGTACTGACATATCAATGAATGCTTATATTGTTTCGCATTAACTCGATACGTCTGTGCGAGATAAAAAAAAATTAAACACAGTTTTGCAGGTGGCCCATTTATCAGCATGAACTGGCGTCAAGTTTGCAAATAGCCTTGAATCTTTATGTGACTTTTAAATTACCTAAATACCAATACATGCACCGATAATGTTTTTTTTCTCTTCTATTTACATTAGTCATTGTATGCAAAGTTTTCTGTGGTTGTTTTAAATATTGTGTTATAAATTTGATGAGGGTATCATTTAATGAAGCTGTCTTATCTACTATGAGACCATAGCACTCTCATAGTGATCTCCGATACATGCGGATCGTGTACTTACGAGAGCGCTATGGACTCATAGTGGATAAGAGAGCTTCGTGAAACCATACCCCAGGTGTGTTTTGCCCATGTACCAAGTGTTTGATGGTTACTGGGAACATAGGGTTTTTGCATTGGTTGCATACAGGTATGATATTTTGTCACCTTATTGTGTCTGTCTACCGCTGACCTCTGGAGGATGTTATTATCACATTGGCTCCGATAACACTGAATTGTGAGACGGGACAGGTTCATGATCGGGGCATACATTTTGCAAGGGGGCGTTTTTCTTGCCACTAGATAGCGAGTGTTTCTTAAAAAAAATAAAAATGATTTGAATGATATATTGTGAATAGACCAAGAATATCATGAGTTTCATTCACATAAAGCATGAAGAATGTCACATAGCCATGTAGGTTTTATTTTTATTTGACAACTATTTTGTGTATAGAAGAGTATCATATATATGGGCTTCATTGCCATAAACATTCTCATGTTACATATAATCCGAACTCAATTGACTTTCCCAGAGAAATGCTATTTAAAGCACTAATTTACTGACCCATAGCATGTGCATGCTTAAATATTCTGATATGTTTAGAAAGTGATTTATGTTTAGAGAGTGATTTGGGGTAATATTAATAATTTGACAAGAAAGTGTTAAGGAGTTGTGAGATATACTTAATATACTGCTATGGGTTTCTAAAGGTATTTGATCTATATGTGGTGGACAGGTAATGTTGAAGTGGTTTTGGCAGTATACCAAAACTAGATTTTATAGCACGTCGGAGTGTCTTGAGCTGGGTCACCATGTTACCAAACCTGTCAGTCTGTTCAAGTATGTTCTGTTCAAGTATGTTCAAGTATGTCCCCACAGGGCTGGTGGTAGTGCAGTCAGACATTCGGAGCCAAAGGTCCCGAGTTTGAACCTACTCTAGGGCTCCGATCATGATGAATATGCTGTCAGTACTCTCACAATAATATACCTGTTGTCATCCTTGGTTCGTTAGTACCAGCCGGCGCTCACAGGTTTACTGCAACAGTGTTACTCTATATGCTACGGGTGTTTACGGTTTCCTGTCATACAATGACAAGCAGTAATGTGAGCCAAATAATCTTGAAATTGAAAGCTGATCTATACTTAATTTATTTTTTAAATTAAAAAAAATATATATATAAAATAACAATGTTCCCATGGTTTTGAATTCAGTGTAATTTCATTGGTAAATAGACAGCATCTCTTACTTTTGCTGATGCAGTGATTATGTTGATCTCTTTTGACTATATTACAAGGTATTTTCATAGGTAAACATTTACCATCTCAGTACCACGATATAACTGATCTTTTATGACTACAAAAGCCTTTCACGGTAGGATATAAAATACATGTCAAACACAGGCATTGTTTTATGTACAAAGTCTTCATATCTGTGAATGATGACCTGATATATCCCTGGAGGATTATGAATCTATGTCAGAATGTAGATACCACCCCCCAGCTATACCTGGGTCTATGTATATTGGAATATATACTACTGTGGTCTCTGCCAAGATGGTTAGTCTAGTTTACATTGTGTGGATAGCTCAGGTGTAGATATCATAGACAGATACGATACTGTAATTTGCATTAATTAATACTATGTGACAGCAGAACTATTTTATTTATAGTGCGTGTAGAACACAGCATAAATTAAGTTAGTGCTGATGTAGAATTTGTATTGTTCACTAATAACATTAGGTTAGTTTTGCTCTTCAGTATTGTTCCAAAAATTAACCTTGTTCCTGCTGAAGACAAACTAGAAATGCCCTAAGGAGCAGTGATGTCGATTAATAAAGCAAATTTAGATATATTCTATATATTTAGATATATGTAAATAATTAATTAAATGGCATTTTTTTGTTTTATTATATAACAAGTTGTTTTTGTTATTGTGATTTTAAGCTTAATAATAATGCAATAGGCAAATACATTTCACTAAGGTTAATTTTTTCTGCAGCAGTTTATTGTAACCTTTTTTTCCCCCAGTGAAGGCAATGTTAGATGTCCCATGATTATTCCAGCAAAGTTTAGGGTTGATTCTAGGGTTACTGAACCAGATTCCATATATGCAAATGCATTCACATACCATGGATACTGTATAGTTACCTACAAATTAAAGTAGGAATGAATGAATGCATTAGTGCTTATACAATGACTATAATGTTATATTACAATAAAAAAAATATTAATTCGATCACAATCAGATTGTGAGTACCGTATATGTTGCATTAACCCTCTACCTTCTGGAGTAGGCACAGGCACTGCTCTTTGGGGGCAATTCTGGTTGCCTTCAGCGTGGAAAGAGTTAAAGGACATTGTGAGTGCATTGCAACAGAAGTCCACTGATATGAGGACATCCAATATACAGTACTGTCATATCACAGCTGGAGGTGACACAGTGCAGGATCATTGTGACGATGCTACTACTGTTGTTGTTGTTGTTACTACTACTCTCCTTACAACTACTTGTATCAAATTTAACCTCCTTCTTGCAAGAGGCAACTCGAGATGCCCTATATATAGAACTTGTAAGTGCAGGCCACAGAGATAAACCAGAATAACCACAAACATTTTACTACAGTACTAGTATTGAGAGAGAGAGAGAGAGAGAGAGAGAGAGGGAGAGGGGGAGGGAGAGAGGGAGAGAGAGAGAGAGGGAGGGAGGGAGATTTTCCAGGGTTGTTACATATCTCTAGTTCAGGGTCTGTATTCTCGAAACTTTGTAAGTCCTATGAAGTTCATAAGTACTAAGAATTTCCCTAACTGGGTTTCTGTTCATGTTAATTTTGGAAGAGATCTTTGTGATGACTCCATACTCAATTCAGATTTTTTTAAATAAACTGTCATGTGACGTCACATGACGTTTTATGAACAACATTCTGATTTGAGTATGGAGTAATTCTCAGAAAGTTTCGTAATCTCTGGGCCTGATATTTTTGTGTGTTTAATTTGTGTTTAATTTGAAATTATGGACATGAGTATTGTCACCAATTATAGGTTTCAGTTTATATATTGATAGTCATTGCAAATGGTTGAAAGATTCCTGCAGCGACTTTAAACTCCATATTTACGTGAAATATATTGATAGTGTCTATTGAAATGTATATATCCAAATTCAACAGACCATCTCATCATTGATTCTCGATGGAGGGCAAATTGACCAAGGTCGTATCCCTGAGATGTACGCATATAGATACATGTACATCTAGATAAAACACAGATGCCCAGGGCAGCATTTCAGACTTACAAAATCTCTCAACACGTAACTTTAGGCCATGAGTTGTCTGTCCTTGTCGCCCACAGATCTAGGCCAATGATCAGACGCAGACAGGTGTGGATATGAGTAGATATGCCAGTATAATGTGGGCAAACAGAAAAAGGTATCATGAACATAGGTCAGAGCAGTCGCCCAGTTTACACATATCCTTGACATTCTAGGAGGTTGATTTTGGTGAAATATGATAGAAGGCGACTAAAGTTTATTTTTGCCTTTTCTCGCTGCAAACAAGGGCCTGTGTCCCACTTTCGGGTAGAAGTGAGGTTACTGGAGAAGTGTGGAAGTGGTATGTTCATTGCGGACAGTGTAGGACATCCAGTTAACATTGTTAACCCTCCTACAACCAGTACTTCAATTTAAAGTCATGACAATTGTTCATGGATCCGCAGAAATCCGTTGATTTATTTGTCCAAGGGTCGATTTATTTGCCCTGCTGTGGCTTGTGAGCTGCAGCCTCCAGATAATGTTTTTCGCTGAAAGCACAATTGTCTGTTGCCGTGCCTGAGTTGAAATTAGTAGGGAAAAGGTTAATTAAAATTAAGTCTTTCTGAATGTTCCGTTTTTGTGGCCCCAGCCATTGGAATGTAGCCGTAGTACTTGTATTTCAAGGAAGTTTGCATGAGTTCTGCAATTGGAATTCAGTGTTTGAAGCGCTAAGCTGGCTACCACCCCATGTGGTCCGTCTCGATTTTATTTTAATTGGTGTTGCAATGTTTTGTATTGTAATACATGACATGTTTCATTATTTCGTTGTATGCATTTAAAGTTCTAAGGACTTGTGCTTGTAGTTTTTCTACTGTTTGTGCAAACATTCAAGGCTTATTTGGGAAGCAGGTTGAATAAATCTACATACACATGCATACTGTACACACACATACGCATGCACACATGCATATACAAATAACGTATAGACCTACGTTCACACACACACACAGATACAAACATGTACACACAAACACACAGTGAGTGAACTATTGTTTAACATCAAAGCGGGAATATATCACCCACACAGACGCATGTACACCCACACACACTTGTACATACCAGTTGCATAACATCGCTTCTAATTTCCTATGGTATTCAATTTAAAACTCCCTTTCACTCCATTTATTCACATACAACTTTCATCACTCTTCTTGATAAATTATCACATGACATTGGTGCCACATAGGGTAAATATTCGTGCAGCCACCTTAACCCTCTCCATGCTGAAGGCAACCACAGATGTCCTAAAGAGCTGTGTCTGTGCCTAATCCAGCAGGCAGAGGGTTAAAGCAGTAAATATAATAAATAAATAAACATGACATTGCCCACTTTCCTGCAGCATTCCAAGATTCCCAGCCTCAAATGCTGGGTCCACATTCCAGAAATATGTCGCTCTTCATCCAGTGACTACTACTACTACTATAACAATCCTCAATGACAATAGCCATTAGTACTATCAGTGGAGTGGACTATGTGTTATTCAACATAGTTAATGACCAAGCATTGCGATGACGGGGGAAAAGTGACATTAGTATTCAGGCCAACGTTTCACAAAAGGGTCAGACCTGTAGGGGCATGAATCAAGGTTTACATCATTTCCTGCGTACCGCAACAGCGTGACGTATGCCCCGATTTGTTCCAAGACTACAGAATGTATGACCCTTTTGCGAAACGTGGATTAAGAGCTAGTGGCTTTTAAGCCTGCTTCAGAAATACCATAGATTCCAACTTTATTGATGATGCCGTGAATTGACTTGACAATGTCACTATTTTATCAGGTTTTATTTAGTTATTTATTTAAGTTTGGTTGACCTAATTGCTAGATGGAGATAATTTCACTTTGGACTATTTGTAGATGTATTAAAAGTTAACTGTTTCTGTTTGACGTCAGCTAGATTGGATCGAGGCAAACTCATCAGAGTTCAAGTTTTCCATTTTGTATTACAGTTAGATTTATAATGGTTTGTATACTACAGGGTTTTCTTATCTAAAGAATGCATAGATAGCTACCAGTCTGTTTTGATTGAATGCGCTGAGTGAATAAGAAAATAAATTCCAAATTTATTCAAGTTTTTGACAATTTGGTAGCATGCAGCATGGGTCTGTTTTGATCAAATGTCCTAAGTGACTAAGAAAATTAATTCAAAATTTATTCAACAGCGATACTGCGGATCTGTGTGTATGTCGATGTACGGGCACGTATTCATCACCTCGTACAACTTGCACATTGTTTGCAGTGTCTGTTGACTAGTTTTCCCCGTAAACCTTGCCCTGCATCTACCCCAATACCACACATAGACCCCGAGACAATGGCACCAGGGGTATGTACAATACCCAGACCAAAAGGAGGTCATTGACAGATCATCCAGATGAAAAGCCAGATTTACAGAAGAGATACACCGTATTGTGAGAGACTTGAAAGTGGGACAGGCACCTGAGGGGTAGAATTGTGTCTTGTACCCCGCGACGCAAGTCTTTTTGATAATGAATTAACGGCCAACCATCGTCAAAGGATGTATTTATTGTAGGAGTAGGTCAAACATTGATGTGAACAATGACTTGTTTCTCTCTGTATAGTTTATATTTTTTCAATAGTTTACACCAGCTTTCTAGATTAGTTAACTCATGTAGCTTATGTGATTATGGTGGGTGAAATAATCCCGCTGAAACGTTCATCCATTTCCCAGAAGTGCATTTGAGCTGTTGTTCTGGTTATTTGAGCTTTATAAATGTGTATAATAAATAAAATAAAATAATAAATAAATATGTCCTAAGTCTGTATAAAAGTAGCAATCCCTTGAGCTAAATATTCAATTACATGTACCAATGATAAATTGACAATAATTTAGAAAAATGGTGTTGTGTCTCCTTAATATTTATTAAGAATCTTGAACAAACACATAGACAAGATTGAATGCTTCATTTATTTTAAAAATATATTCCTCCTGATATAATACAGTGTATCTATCAACTTCAAACAACTGCAGAAGTTTCAGAAGTTTGTGATGCAGAAACTATTCCCTTGATATAAAACTAGGTTGAATGCTGAAACTGACTGGGGTAAGATAAGCTATAAGCTTTTCCTTTCATAGTACTGGTAAGATATTTTGTATTCATCAGTAAACAGTGCTGGCTGCAGCATGAGTAGGTCTACAATACAGGTGTTCAGTCCTTTTAATAACACGTATGTCATTCACTTGAATAGTAAACACGAAAAAGCCAATTTGTAAAGAGCAATATTTGCATACACTCTATCACATATGGATGGGTTCAGAACTAAAATACTGAGATGTCAACTCTGCTCTTTCATGTGTATATGACAATGTTTTTGTTAAGACATGACACTTTTCTCTGGTTGCACAATACCATGCTTTCAGTTTTATAGTGTGGGTCCCATCCTTAAACTTTAATAAAGTATGCTAACAATAAACAAGTTATACATGTATATATAAATTTTTTTTTATAAATACTTGTAATAAATCTAGTGTTCTTTGCCATCCTTGATCAAGTAGAGTCAGACTTCTGTCAGGCAGTTGTTTTTTTGTTATAAATTTGTAATATAAATATATTTTTAATGATCTTGTAAGTTTGTGGCTTGACATTTTTCTAATGAAGATCAAAACCTTGTTTCAAAGTTTCCACATATTAATCAGTAATTTTAACCTTCTGCCTATGTCTTCTATTACCTTGATAGCACTTCTTGGTAAATGAACACACATAGATACTAGTTAGTACCAATAATAATAGTTTATTTCATGTAAGTAGGCCTCAGGCCCATTTAACATTTGTAGTTCACATGAAAGCAGAGATTACATAAAGTATTTTCTAACCATAATAGCATATTTCACAAATTTACATACATTTACAAGTACTTGTACTTAAATGTTCTAGTACAATAACTGGTACAAAGTTTGCATGGAATATATATTAATATTTCGTATATATTTCATTCTTAAATCGGTGTATAGTGTGCATATAAATATGCAATGATATTCATCTTCAATCATATGAAGGTTACAAAATTGAAATATTCTTTCATTCTTCGGTAGCCCCAACCCAGCGACCAGTAGTCATACGTAATGGAAGTTCTCCTGTTCTTAATAAGAAAAATAGTCTATGGAATTCCCTTGTATTTAAATCCAGCAAGTACGTTTCAATATTTAACAATGATTTGTATTCTTTATACATACCATATATAGCTTACTATTATTACATACACTTTCATACCACACTTGCTGATTACGTATCAATAATAAATATCAGAATCTCTCACATCCTGTGCTATCCAAATATAACCAAAACCATACTGAAATAAATGGTAGGTAGGAAAGTACAAATGATCCAATGTACTTTTCTGTTTTATTACTGTGAACTTTCATGACACTTCAACCAAAGGGCATTAGGGCAATGGCTGAAAAAGCGTACAAGCACTTTCGGGTCAAAGAACAATGATGATACATGAATGGGAAGATGATGATGACGATAGTAGTAGACCAGGGGGCATGTACAATCCTTACTCACACCCTCACCCCAGTTACTCAAATAACCTGGGAATGTCGGTCTTGTATCGAGTCAGATCGGCTCCTGTTGGGAACAACTGAAAGATAGATGTAGTGGTAATATGGTGATGAGCATCGAAAGATAGTTATCTGATTTATATTGTGAAATAAATAGTTATCGCCAAAATGATGGTGCCGTTTTCGCAAGGTCGTGGTGCCGTTCTCGCTGACGAAAATTGGTGCTGTTTTGCTGTGGTGCCGTTATGGCTATAGGTTATAAACCACTAAATTATTTGAATTTCCCGCCAGACGGAGGTTTCGTATATAAGTCAGTACAGCATAGATGGGATTTCTGGCCCTGGATTGGTTGTAAATGGTATTTTCCACTGTATTTGACAAGT
>JAUTBV010107854.1:0-14738 GCA_032361325.1 Lepetodrilus fucensis
TTTTATGTATGTCAAGTGAATGCACTTTGCAGTTATAGCTAAGAACTAGTCCAAAACAACCATAACTATCTGTGATAGTATGCCTTTAAGGCGAACTTAAATATTATATGAAGTAACCTATAAGTTTGGGCAATCCTAGCAACTTCGCGACTTTCCGGATCTAATATATGCCTCCTTACCTACATGCAAGGATTTCATGCCAAGAATCTTAGCAGATTCCCGACCAATCAAAATGCACGTTATTAACTGAAATAGACAAAAAGTAATCCAGGTATTTTTTATAAGTTTAATAAATATACTTCTATCACATGGCTCGTTAATTTTCACTATGATTACCTGTTGTCTGCATTGCAATGCCAAATTACATGTAGGCCCTATATGTATTTGTTTGTGTATGAATATAGTTGTGTGTGACAATGTGTACAGCCACGAGGTTACCCTTCCAATGAAATTGCTGCTAATTTGAAATTTAATAAATACAATTCTACGTCAATTTGTTCACTCGGATTGTCTATTCTATGTATACTAATGCAATAAATGACACTGAAAGCGTTTACATACACTCCGTAAAAGCTAGATGACTAGCATTCGTCCGTTTCCGTTTCCGGCATAATGTCAACCTTGCTCTTAGATCCGAGCGCATTTATCTGTGGCTGTCGTTCGGTTGATCCGAATGTAGTTTGGCATTGATACCCTTAGTTGGTAGATTATCTCTGTAAACACTTCATAGAATTAAAACAAAACTGCATGTGTTATACCTATCCACACAAATTAAACGCATATTATCACAGATGGTTGACCTACGCAGTGGTCTAGCAAGGGTTTATCTGAAAATAAATACATTTGTTTTGACTACACAAGTACTTTATACAACCAATTACTTATTCCACATTCATCACTAGTTATCAATATGTTAATACTTAATACTTATTAACAGGTATTAATTAGATACGACTCATACATATTGTTGTCAGTGGTCGTGAAAGGTTACTTTGACCGTGTTTAGAGTTATCCCCTTTAGTCAGTAGACTATTGGAATTTGAGAGTTTACAGTATTGTATTTGGGTTTGCAGGAAATGTAAACTGCAATGGAATTGTACTTATCCTACAACGGTGAAAAGACACTTGGAGTTACAAAAGCGATAAATATGTATGCTAAATGCGTGTAGTTTGCATTTAAAACTCCAATTCGGTCCAAAACGACAAATTAATCTATGATATTATGTGAGGTCTACTGTAGGACATATAATTCACAAATCAATATAATCAACAACAAAAAAACATTATTGCACTCAACATAATATTATATTAGTCAATTGCAAAAACCTAAATTACTAGTGTATACACGTGACAACGGACAATTAATTTTTTGTTATGTTTAGAAAATACTTCAGAAACGTAACCGTTAACCCTATAACCCTGGAATAGCGATCAGGACACAGTGCTAGTTCCCCTCGTTTGTTGAGAAGCTGGAGCTAACGAGAAGTGTCTGCCGTTGACCATAGCTGACAGGTTTAATTTGTAGCGTGTATTTATCACACCTCTACCTCTCGAGGAACCATAGCATGTTAAGACAGAAGGGGGAACGAGAATGATAGCACAAGCTAGCAATCATTTTCAAATTCCATTTCAACGCCCGCAGCGGCGATTTGCTATGGAGAAATCCCAATAATCACTCATTATCCGCGAGAAGAGAATCGTATTACAAGCAAACGGCTACTTAGTGGAGATATATCGTCAATCGGAGGGTAATAGCACTACCTAGAATAACACGGCGGTATGGGGTATCGCTCAGACCCCCGAGCTATGTTGAGATGACGCGCCTTGTATCTCAATTTGCTACTGTTGCTTCCAACTGGCAAGATATTACTACTGCTACCGATACCATCTACCTGAGACCCCCTTGGGTCCGCCCAGCGCAGTACTCTCCCCCCCTCTCACCCCCCCCCCCCCCCCCCCCGCTTCTCCCTCTCCCTCACCATTCCCTCCCTCTCCCCTTCTCGCGTGGTTCTATATATACCCTCATATCAAATCCACAGAAATGTTCACTCATACTGTGCATGTACTACAAATTATCATAATTTTGATGCTGTGTAAAAGAAATATATAATTTAGTACAGAAATTAATGTTAACAGAATTTAGTACAGAAAATAATGTTAACATACATAACAACGCTACATACTAGTTAGGTCATTATTTATTTAATATAGTTTGTAATTCTCACTAATATGCACGCGTTCATAAACTTAAACCTATAAATATATTTACTACAGTTAGTGAACAGGCCGGATATGCTTTACTAATTCAAAATAATTGTATCAATTATTGTAATAAATGCTGTTACTGTTAGTTTAACTATTAACTATTTAACTGTTTAACTGTTTTTACTGTTTAACTATTAACACTGTAAATGTTGTTTACCGCTCATAATGATGACACTAGAGTATTATGTTTGAACAGTACTATCCTGCAAATTAATATGCACTTAAAATGTATCTAACAAATACACTCTTGTTTTATCATTAATGATCGTTGCCTTTTGATTTAGATCCACACGTACACCGTATGTCTATACGTAACATGTCGTTGCATGTTCTGTTGCATCTGTGAAGCATTGGAGTTACCAAATTGAAAAACAAAACGAAAATTAAAATTAATTAAATACTAGTAGTCCAAATTGAGAAGTAGTTAATTAAATACGACACACTGAATAGAAGAAAAAAAGTAAAAGAAAACAGAAGTCATGTATTGTTGTAGTACAGTGCATACATTTATCACCAGTATGCATGCACAGATAGATATGTTGGCATTGTAGCCTATTTGCATTTATAACTTGGAAAGAAATTGTTATCGTTAGACGGAAATAGAATAGAAAACGCTGCAGCTCTTAAACAATAAAACAAACTCACCAAGTTATGCATAACATATATAGTATACTAGAATATATGTTTAACAATATGTAAATTACTCGTAAGAAATTATGTAATACAGTATATTGTTTTTGATACAGTCTCGGTAGGTCAGTCATAGCTTTGAACATACTAGTAACACAATATTGCTATATTTTCCCATTAAAGAAGGGACTAGCATGCAGTAGTATTTGAAAGGCCAACTGCAATAACATATTTGCATACGGTCGTGTTATGCCAAATCATGCTATATATATTCCGGTGGATACTATTTGTCCAATTTATATGTTTTTGGTTTGACTCTAGATCTGATAACGACTTTTGAAAATACGTTTATGTAAAGTTTAATCTGTCCCTAAAGACATCCAACAGTAGGCCTTTTAAAAGCGTAGGAACATAATCGTAACTTCGCCGTTTTAATTCCATGCGGTAGTGGATTGCTCACTTTGCTTGGAAATGGTCGCATGGCAGCAGAACAGCGAACAGAAAACCAACCACCACAACCATAATATTTCTAAACAGATGATCACTAAAATAGTTTAGGGACATTTCGCAATTATTTCATTATTGAATGTGCTATCCGTATCTTATGTAGAAAGTTATTATGTAAACATAATTTAGAACCTTAAAAACATATACAATGTTAATATTCCTCTGGTAACGTTTATAAAGAGGTATAAACTGTTTTAGCGAATTCTAACAATAAATTGAAAAGCGCACTTATGCTCTACAGCATCGCAAATTAGCGACTATATACCGGAATCGAGGAGTATGCTTGACATCGTTATCTAACTTGTAAAAAAACAAAACATTTTCAATTCACTGAATATCTTGCCGTATTGCAATACGTATTGTATAATTCTTTCCGAATGCGGTCCTAAATGAAAAACGCATGGGACATTAGAAGACAATTATAACATGGGAAGCAAGCAAGCAAGCGAGGAACGTTGGAATCTGAAACGATTTCCTTCGGTTATAGAAACTTGGTATTTCACTCGCGTAGAAATATCATTGTGGAATAACAAGGGTCAAATTTTTGGCTACTTCCCTTAGCACGAGCACCTGGGTTTGAGTCTGTATAGTAGACGATACCATCTCTTCTCATTCTGTGTGAGGAGAACGCCATTTCCTTGTTAAATTAACTTAGCATGTGCTATGTGCGACCACTGAAGCTTTTAACAATTATGGCCGATTCACTTTTCCGGTATCAGGATGTCGTTATCGGCATTGCTGGCCGAGAGGGGGCGCTCGTATTTTCTCACGTGGTCGCCGACATTTACGAAGTATGCTACGTTGTGCCTCCCGCTCTTTAATCTCGACCAGGACCGATGTTAATTTGTTCCAATTGTTACAAGGCTTGTCTTAAAGATGGAACACAAACATATCGGGACGTTAAACCTTTCAAACAAATGTTTGCGAGTTTTTAAGTGGACGAGTTTTACGCGCACATGTATAGACCAAAATGGCGGCCGGGGAAATTACTAAAATGGCCGTTGCACATTTTGTGACGGCTGATGAGAGAAATGACAGATCCAGTGCGTTATACGTGCGTCATCGTCCGCTTCTTAGCTGGGGAATACTAGTAATAGTTTACAGGACCACAAGCAATGTACAACAATCACTTACTAGCAGTCTGGCATGAATAAAGGCGAAAAAGAAAGAATTCAGAACGAGGGCAACAGTCGTGGATATGAGCTCGGAGGGCACGGGCTAAACGCATAACATGCCTCGGAATGTGCACATATTGTATGTTTAAACACATCTAAAGACGAGCAATATCTGTTAGACAAACACAGTTCAAGACAATAAATGGCAACCATATTGTTGCCAATGCGTATTGTTTACACTCAGGTCTCGCGCATCAAAGGATAATGGGAACGAGGCAGTGTTGAGTTGTCTCCCCTGAGAGATCGTGACGTCATTAGTGCCACGTGCACACTGTCACACGTGATTACTGTTAGGAGTAATTTGCAAACTACTTGCCAAAATACGAGCCATAAATGTATGCGCTATTCTTTGGATTGCGCAACTAGTTCTGGATAATATATTACAACTGTGTTTTGTGCCATTATCGAATTATCATGGGCACTAAACTAGGAAATAGTGGTAGAAAAACAAGTAGCTTAGATTGTTGTTTACATGTCTGCACGTACTCTGCACATTCCACGTGGAAGGCTTACTTCCGGTATGAGTTTCAGAAGAACAAGATGAAGTCGTTTAAGTAAAAGAAGTCCAACCATAAATAGTACTATAACTTTATTACTATTGTTTTACAAAGTATAAATTGTAAGTCTAATTTCTTTCTTTCTTTGAGACTGCTTTTGAAATGCTGATATTATTTTGCTCGTCGATTACACGATAGAAAGAGAGAACAGAAGTAACATATAAAGTGATACATACCATAAAATATATATTTAGACATTCGACTTGGCAGACGTTTTGCTACCTCATAGTGATTATTTCATGAAGAAATTAAATGTAAAACTAGATCTACTGGACCACAAAATAACACCTCATATAGAAGCATAGCTAAATTTGCAGAATCTATTATACTGACACGTGTATCAGATTTAATAATATAGCATATGCATAATTATTATCACTATTTACTCGATCCATTCATTAACGAATACAATACTTCATTAAAGTATTGACATTGATGTGAATGCTATTTCCCCACGAAACAAAATATTTTCTACATCTCAAATATACATGTGTGACGTCTGTCGCTAATAGTCCACTCACCCACGTATTAGCAATTGTTATATGTTGCCCGCGATATCAAACAGCAGAAACTTGCATATCAAGTTATGACAGATGCATTCAGGAATTTACATTTGTGAATGTCCGTGTTTATAAAGTCAGCTTCAATCGTGGCCCCGACAAGCCCGCCCCCTTGTCGGGGTAAAGGAGCACTAGAACGGTAAAAACTAGAAGCATTCTCTGGTTTTGAAACGGAAACAATCGTGCTGTAATAAAACGTCAATTGCTCACTCAAAACGAAGCATCAAACCGCTGCAGTTTCATATTAGTTGCCATTTCGCGCGTGATTTCCGCATCGCGAGATTTCAGCACGTGGAGCAAACAAACAACCGGCAAGTTTGGAACGATCTCACTTCCCGCTAGGTGGCGCTATGAGACTCGGCAGGACCCCCGAACAGACAGAACTTATTTTTGCACGTGTTTTCAAATCTCAGAGATGCATCTTTTTTGTTTCTAGGGCATGGTTACAATTCGACGTTCGCTATCGGTCAATAACCACTCAATTACTGGAGCAACTGTTGTGCGATTAATACCAGGTGATTTCAAGATGGCGCATTCTCAACCTCGAAAGTTTACCTCCTTTGTTTCCGCCTTTTTGTATGGGAATGATATCTTTGAAAACTAAGAACGCGCGTTTTATTCCAAGATGGTATAAAATGTGAAAGCTATCAGTATAATGCTGTACAAATTATCAGCTTCGCACGTCTGGATCCACAGATGCCGATAATATGACTCTGATTCCTACGCTCGCTGTGTGTACTTAACGGAAGACCGAGACCCAGCATCAGACCTCTGCATGCGAAAGTCTAGAACAAAATAGACCCCTAAATTCTGTCCATATGAAAACGAAGGTCTAGTTACAGAAATCTGATACAATGTTGCGAGCCTCTGGAGAGAACTGATATGTTTTAAGGACAAACAGAAAGTCTGTATTGCATTTCAAAACATGGAACAGGAAGTACTAGTCTGTGAGGAAAGTTGTAAGGTTGAGTTGAATATCTGCAGCTGTAAAACAATATTGAGAATGTCAATTTGTAAATATTTGGATTTAACGTGATACGTTGCTAAACTTTGGAGATGAAACATACGATATTTTGTCAAGGAATATTTCAAATGCAAAACGTACTTTATATACATTGAGCATATTAATAACTGAAAGACAACATATTATTTGAGGTATTGCGAATGCGTTGGGGCTTGCGTTCCTACAGTATATCGCATGGATTTGTCTATGGTAGGGGAGATGCACACAGCTGAAAGCTGTATACTATTTTGTACGAGAATTAATGTAAAATACTATGTATTACTAATAATAATGCACGTAATAAGTAAGCATATTAATGATGATGATAATAGTACTACTACTACTAATAATAATAGTAATGAGTATATTATTTGTAATGCGCTATTTAAACCTCCACGTTTAAGCATGCTCAAAGCGCTTAAACAATGCACTGTGCATGTATTAATGTCTGAGTACACACACGCACGTACGCACGCACACACACACGCACGCACGTACACACACACGCACGCACACACACACACACACCAGCAATAATCAATGGATCTAGATTTCCGGATGTGGTTTCGTGCTTTTAGAAACTGTTTTTGTTTAATCAGTATGTTTCTGCACAAATGAGCAGTCAACATAAATTAACGTTGCAACTGTTAAGACTGCGTAAATTCATAAAGCCTTTATTGATCGAAATTGCAGTTGAATGTTCACAAACTGACGAACTATTTTCTTTAATTTTGGATTTCCACATGTGTGATTAATCAACAAATTGGGCGAGAATAAGAAGTCAGTGAAGGTTGATAGCTCTTTGTTGTTTTGTCGGTGTGCTCGTATCGTACGGCTAAGAATACTATGTTGAACTTTCCGAGAAGTGTTGTTACCTCCCCTGAACATTTTCGAGTGATTTAGCTACCTTACCGTCTCCTATCCATGGATGCCAACAGTGTTAATTCAACGGATTTTAAACATGATTTTTTTTTCAGAACTGCCCAATTAGTGTTGGATAAAAACAAGACATTATCAATTTATCAGACGTTAAACATAGATTGCAATCCAATAACTTTGTCCATGCATGCCAATAAGTGTGAAGATGGCTCCAATAAGTATCACAGACGCCAATAAGTAAGCACGCGCATTTAATCCTTTCTTAAATCTTGTATTCAACTCTAGCGAAAGGCACTCACATACATGTATTTGGTAGTATGAGAACAAGCAAGACAGCCAGTTGAGCGCATGTTATCGTGACACTATTAAGCTGTTATGTTTATTCTAGTATCAGTAATATATCACGAAACGGTCTACATCGTTACACTAAGCTACGATATAACTATTTGTATACTTAATGTCAATAACACTAATTTGTAGATTATCATATAACACGTTTGTCAGTGTACTATTTCCACAATGTTGCGTAAAACTAATAACAATTATGGGATATACTATATATATCTTGATTTATTTGTGTTTTTTGCTGGTATATATTTATCAGTGCATTAATGTGTAAACAGTATTCCGATACATAATAATATGCGAAATTATAGAATCTAGTAAAATAGTTATATCTCCAATAAATCTCATACTGATGGCCATATTTGATATACGTGGTCTAATACAAATGAATCAGGCATCCTTTTAGTTGAAAAATAAATCAAAAGAGAAGAATAAAAAGAGAGGAAACATCGAATGCATGCCATTAGAGATATAGTTAATAATTGAATACAACCCTTTAGGAATGTTGAACTTCCTATGAAGGAATTGTACCATTTTAGTTCCATTAAGTGTAGAAAAGTTAAGGGAAAACAAAATATCTTGTTCTTTACTGAAAGCGAAATTGAAACCAAATTGCATCTAAGATGAGTGGAATGTGACAAACAAAACTAGAACTTCATCTTAATTGCGTTAAAACGACGTCCCCGTGCATAGCCACGAGGGATGATGGCCAAACTGTTCTCATTTATAACATCACAAAATTATAGATGAAAAGCGATAAGTGATACATCTAATGACCAGAATAACCGGGACGACTAAATATTAACCGATAGTGCTTTCCGCTTTGTCAGAAGGGGGATAACTGCAGTGAGAGCAAGGACAGTTTGGTTCCAAGTACCAAAGTTTGACGAGATCGCAAGGGGCGCGCGTGCGATTGATTTTCGATTAACTCCGTGCAAAATGGTACGCCTTGTCGGAGAGGAAAAGGGGATCATTACAGTGTAAATATTATCTCAATCGCCCCTGATTAGGGGCTGTCTGTGCAAACCCTTCATCTTCGCACAACTTGTGACTGTTCTCTCAAGTTCAATGAATAGGCAATATTTGGGGGCCAACTTCTCCTTAGCACAGAAGTCTCAATTGCGGAGTCAGGACATGCTTTTCTGTTAAAAGCCGGACAGTTTGGCCTTATCGCGGATCGAAGACCGGATCAGACCAACAGTTATTGACAATGCAATAAAGGAAATCTCGCCTCCATAGAGAAAATCTGTAGGCAATTAATTGGCAAGTAAGAGTTATCGGACGTAAATGCCTAATCGTTTTCTTTCCGCTTACGAACATTAATTTCTCAATTCGCTTTATGCGTTCTGAGACTGGCAATTGTAGTCCCCTCACGACGCTGTTTGAGCTTCCACGTCTGCATACAGCTGATTGCTCTCACAGAAGACGAGAGACAGGTCACGTGACTTGACCTTTGACACCAGGAAGTGTCTTTAAAGGAAATTGCTGTTCATTTAACTGCACAGGGTTAAACACCGCCACAAAGCTGTTCTCATAGCCTATGAATAGGCCGTATTAACATCATTCCTTGGGTTCAGATGTCTTTGTTAACAAACACACTTCTCAAAATGTTCATCTTTTAGTCGTTTGTTATTTCAAGTTTTCATTTCATTTGGAATTGATGAATTCGAGAAAAAAAAGGTGGTGTATTCTCGAACAGAACTGTATTTGACAGACCGGTAGTGATTCAACTAGGATATTATTAAATATATAATGCAATTAATTTCCAGCATTGTATTCTTTCATCCAGACTACGTTCTTGACTCGTGAAGAAATAAGCCATTGATGGACTGTTGAACAGACTGGTCTTATTGTATGCTTCATTTAACACGTAAATTGAGATAATATTGTATTAATTACTGGTATAGACTACGTATTCTCAACTTGCATTGCCCTTCATACAGATAGCACAGTGTTGACACCTAAGACAGTATACACGACACGATGTGTGCTATATTTATTATCTAGAATACATACACTCTAGTTCAGGTCGTGTGATTTGAATAGTTATTGGAGTTCCAAATTCCTTTTTCCTATTATTATTATTATTATTATAATACAATTTTAAATAGCAAAAATGTCCATTACTTCTCAAATGTGCTTTTGTGACATGGGTGTACAAGGATTATCAACACATGTCGCTAAAGGAGTGTACAGAAACAAATCAGCACACAACTTGGGTACATGTACTTTCCCCTTAGAGTGTCCTTGTTCATGGGCATCTAGCATGATGTGTACGTTGTGCATGCACATGTATTGCAGAATACAGAAGTGCCGTGGAAGTACATTAGAACATAGTTTTTTACAGTCGCCTTCCAGCTTAGCTGATTTCGCCAGACTGGTCCCTCCTTGGGACGCATTTGTATCACAGCATGGACCTGGAGAGCGGTGTATGTTATTGTCTGTTTGTGCTAGGCTGGATTTCCACCAGGCGTTTTTAGATTGCTAGCTCACTCTGGAATATTAATGTCGCAGTTAACAGAAATATCCCACTCAGACACATTATAGGTGACTCTGAGGGACCACCCGTTGATGTAAACTTCCCTTTATGCTGAGCGCCAAGCAGGGTGACATCAACTACCATTTTTGCCGTCTTTAGGTATGACGCTGCCGTAGGCAAACTGGGTTTGACATACCGACCTTCCGCACTCCGTGGCAGGCGCTCGAAGGTTTGCACCACGGAGTCGGTGTGTGAAAATAAGTTAGAGTTGAATATTATTAATAGAAACGCATACTAGTATCATAGAATGTTGTCATCATATGCATATCATAGAAGGTTGTCATCATATGCATATCAAAGAAAGTTGTCACCATTAGCCAAAGCTTGTTCTCTGTTAATGTCTACACAATTTTCTGATTCGTTTTCACTCAACTTTTTCTCAATCAAGCCGATTAGTAGTTAGATTAGATTATTTTTACACCATTCCCCGTTAACTCAAAGTTAATCATGTTTTCCTGTTAAACAATCATCACTATTCCCCCATCCCTTGATCTGTTCTTCATTTTACCAACACCACTTTGCACTTACAAGGTTTCTTGAAAGGACTAAACTTTATCACACAATCTACGATGCATTTAAAATTTAAAAGCCATGGTATAAGACGTGCGAAGAGCGCACACGTATGATAACAAGCGAGCAGAGAAAGGAGTTTACTGTCTCCAGGCTATGGACCTTTCAAGACAGGATGGCGTATGGGAAACTCGTTTCTAGCCTCTCGTCGTCAATTTGTGTCCGTCATGTTTTCCAAGCAGGGTGAGAAGAGCGTTAATTTTCCACTGCCCGTCCCCTGGGGCTTTGTGGACATTGTAGAAAGGGGCGACAGTCAGGAAAACATCGCTTCTTGTAACGACGTTAAAACGCCTGAAGAATCTGCAGGAGGTAGTTGGGAGAATAGCCAGCATGGTTCGAGCTCAAGTGAACATCAAACATTTTATTCAGACATAATTAAAAACCAACTAAAGTGTCGGAGAGGTTTGCGAATCAATTGAATAAATATTTTCTGTGTAAAATGACTAACTTCTTGCGAGGACCAGTCTTGTGAAGTGTAGGTAGACGAAACCCGGCTATGAACAGACAGCGAATTACCCGTCCATTCGCCCGTCAATCGAAGCTCGCCGCTTGCATAGAACTTGCGTCTTTGCTCTGATTGGATTTAAATAGGTCTCGAAATGAGAATTCAATTATAACTGGAATTGAATGATCTTTCAACGCGGCCCAAATTGATCCTAGGGTTTGCAGAGTCTTTGAGGGGGACAATGGAGGTGAAACTCAGCCTTCCCAAGTTGGTCCGTCTTTTGAGTTTGAGGGGGTCGATGAGATGTTTGACCGTGGTCGCCGTCCCCCAAAACTCCCCCCTCCATGAGAACGCTACGTATTAACAGATAGAGTTTTCCTAATTGACTCTAGTTAAACTGTCGATCACAGGCTTGTTGAGAAATTAAGAGGGCAGTGTGAGTGTTTGGTGTCTAAGGCTCCTGAATAGAACCGAAATTGCTACAATGAAGAGTTTGGTCAAAGTAGCCAATTAGTAATTTTCAATGAAATATTATTGATATTTCTAACACCTCTAGTAAGCAATATTGACGTATGCACAATTCGTGTTTGAAGAGTTTTCTTTACTGGAGAGCATCTTCTTTTACAGATGAGACTAATGAGTTATATTTAACGTTCTTCCTCACAACCCTGTAATATTCAATGACAAGGGTTGCATTTCCCAGATCTGTAATGAGCTCTATGGAAAGGTTATCTTTAGGTCAGTTTAGTTTCTCTGAACAAAGATACTTGTGAAATCTCGCCTAGCCTTTGTGCCGTTGGGCGATTACTGTAAATGGTGGAATCTACCGTTTAAATTTGTATTTTATTGTTTTCTACGTTAAACAACAATAACATAATATTATCTACACATTTGAATCGTTTTTAACAAAATACATTTGTTCAAAACTTAATAGTATTGTAAGTGTGTTCACACATTAAACATACGCTTACTATGCTAACTCATAATAATTCGAGTACTAAATTACACAGTAGTTCTTAATGAACACTCGATGCTAGTGGACGTTACATACCTCAAACTGTATAATTATTTCAATAGATACAACATGAATAAGTTATTTGTATATTACTCACACCGACAAAATAAATGTTAGGTGCACTGTCATTATTGAAACCTAAATGACAAGTTAAGAGTAGGCCTACTTGTAGTTTCCTGTATATTAGAACGTACATTATACTTTTGAACAGGTTTATAACTTGTTATTAAGTTTCTTATACATGGCATCAATCGGCAACGCACTTTTACAATTGTTTTTCCATTTCCATTAGGCTTTCATATATAGGTTCTCTTAGATCACCCCCCTGTGTATTTGTATTCGGTACATCGAAAACGTATGGTGTACGTTCTACTTTAATAAACTTCAGCTACATATATAGCTGCTCATGTAATCCTTCAGGCTATCCAAATGTAAGTTGAGCAATACACACTTTCTTTTTATTAAGTAAGCGTATGACTAGTTTAATGTGTTGTCGTTGCAAAATACATTTTGGAACTCGACCAAGTTAGATTTATTGTCAATACATGCGTTTGGGTTATTAAAGTTATCAGATAATGCTAAAGCAGGATTATGTTTGATGTAAATGTTATATCGATATGCACTCTATGTTCAAAACTTATTCATGTAAATATTGTATGTATTTCATTGTTTTCTCATTATATCACATAATGTGGTTTCCTGAATCTCATTTAATTTGTATCTCATTTAATTTGTATTGTTCTGTCCCATTCAAATCAAGGGTAATTAATTCAAAGTTCATCCCCTGTTACAAGTATATGGACAACTTCTGCAGTCATGATTACAATTAAAAGGGCATGACAGTAATATACTCAGCAAACGAAATTAAGGTCCGAAGATATTCGGAATTCGGGTTTCAGAAATCGTTCAATGCATATGCACAATTTTGAAGAGTACCTGGAATCTGTAGATTCTTTGGAAAGTATTCCTTGATACAATAATAGAGAGGTACGTGTACATGTAAACATTGCAACTGGCCCTTAATTAATTGTGTTGAGTGTAATAAGTACGTAGGCCTACGACTAGTTATAGAGTGCGCGAATGGTAGCCTGACTTCAAAATTGCATGTCTTCTCAAGTGGCCAGGATTTGAAAGTTTTTGCCCTATCTTCATGTTTTACTTAGCTCCCCAAACCCATCTTATGATATATTTAACCTTCCCTCCCCGCCAATTAATGACTTGTCCTATGATCCTACTCAAATATTAGTACACCCCGAGCACGTGACACGGACAATAGGCACGGGGATGGCGACTAAACACGGTTGTTCTCAACCCAGCCTTCAGTCAGGGCGGGATGGCGGAGCGATACCGTAGACAAACAACACCTCATCAGGTAAACCGCCGCGGGAGAACGTCCGACCAATCAGAAAGCCCGTTACATACCTGCGGTTTTGAAGAGGTCAAACGACACCCGTGTTAAACATGGTTTTGGAGACAGGACGACGCCGAGTAGGGAGGGAAAGCTCTCCATCACAGAGGAACGAATAATTAAGGCATGGAGATTAAAAAGGACACAGAACTGCCGATTGTTTATGTCTATGATGGCCCGTCAACACCTTTGGCGCCGGGACGGACACCCAACGTATCCGATTATCAAGGATCAGAACATCAGACCTGGCTCCCAAACAACGCGGATTATTTTTGACACCCACATAAACACACATGTCTCGAGTTGAAACGTGACGGACAAAAAAGGATGGCTCAATTAGCGTTGTTAGTTGACAATGTGGAAGAATGAGATTCATAGGATGAAATGAGTTGATAAAGTCTTCTGCCATTTAGACTACTTTGATCAAGTGTCATCCACCCCTTCGTGTTACTGCTTCTTTTGGAAATTCGTGAATTTCGCTGTGACGTGTTGATTAATTATACACGCACACTGACTGCAGAACTTCTGTGTCAGACGAACAATTTCAAATATTTTATTTGTACAAAATGAGATTAATGAGAAGTATACTGTGAGTCTGTGTGGATCTACATGCACGTGAAAACAATAAACTTAAAGGCATAAAATCACAGTTGATAAACATGTATAATCGGACAAACGAATTTCGATCTGAGACTAATAATATTACGCTTGATTTATCCACCCAAAAGTTGTTATTTAGTGATGTACTTATACCCGGCACTTGATATTTTATATTAAATAGGGGAACGTTCCGCTATTTATCTTGTCATTGAAGCATCTCTGTTCTGAGCACGAATGTGC
>JAUTBV010107865.1:0-14734 GCA_032361325.1 Lepetodrilus fucensis
TTTATTTGGATACCCAATTAGAGTGAATGCAGTGCGTACTGTACCCAATTCACTAAAAGCTTATCTAGAGCTCTGTAATACATATTAATGTCTATTGGACAATAGGAAGACTTAAGTTAATCTATATGAATTACAATGTTGCATTCACAAAATAGCATTACTTTCTGGGGTGTAAAACCTTTACAATTTTCAATTACGTTTTTTTTAAAACTGTATTAGTTGTGGGCTAGTGTGGTCTGGTTCATGTCCGCTTATGTAACACACTTGTAATTATTGGGGAATTATTGTACACAAGACACACTGGCTGATATGTTTCAATTAGGTTGTCATGAATATATTGGTGTGTAATTGATTATATGGAACACTGTTGCAGGGGCTGCTGTAAGCTTACATAGTGAGAAGTGAAAATTGCCATCAAGGCCATATTCACACCATAAGTTATCTGTAATGCCTAGTAGACTTGCATACTTTGTTATCTTCTACAATTTAATTTGGAATCAAATATATGATGTTTATTTTTTGGCTTCATGGTGAACAGTGATTTTAGGGGTTTATTACGTAGAGAGAAAATAAAGCTTGAAATACATGGCCGTGTAATGTACCAGACAAGAGAAACATGTTATAATGGCTGGATAGAGTTAATAGAGATGCTTTAACCCTCTCCCTGCTAGATAAAGCACAGGTACAGTCCTTTAGGGGATCAATGGTTGCCTTCAGCACGGAGAGGGTTAATAATAGTAGATATGTCTTCTGAGGACACAGAATTACTAAATATGCACCAACACTTTCCTCGCTATAGGCTTCAGCGACCCCTATTGCATGCTGGGAATCCAGCCCGGTCAGCCACCAGATTCAGACCCGAACTCGACCTTCTCCTCGGACGAAGAGTCGAACAACAAGGTCCGAGAGAAAGACCGTCACGGACTGAGGAAGTTTTCCACCAGTTTCCGGAAGCGCAAAGACAAGGAACTGGTCAAAGACCTGGTTCGTGCCAAGTACATCCAGACCACTGCCGTTATCCCCAACACGCTCAACCCTGTCTGGCATGGGAAGTTCAGATTGTACGTAGTTATTGAGAATTATTACTATTAGCTGATTTCTTACTTACCTGTACTAAAGTTCTCATCACAGATGTAGACAGCTGGTAGAAGCGGCAAATTTTCCCAATTAAAAACAAAAACTTTTTTTTTTGCGATGGAGCTATTTTTTTTTATATGGTCTGTGATTATATTATGCGACATAAATAATTTTCATATCCTAGTAGTATCTCTACCAGGATATCAATATAGAGCAAATTGTCAATATATCTTATATTTGTTGTATTTTGTATTCCTGTTCTAAGTATCATCTGATTCAAAGTTACTTCATCATGTTCAGATTTGTATGGTTGCATTATTGTAGTTATTAAATTTATTTTGTTGTATTCTTACAGTGACCTCGATGACTACCACACGGATAGATTTCATCTGGACATCTGGTATGTCAAACAGTTTTAAAATCCCAACACAGTGCTCCAGATAAGGGCCATATCGGTGTATGTACGGGTGGAAAAATATGCAGATGCGGATTGATAATTAATTTGATGCGTATCAAGTACGGACGGAAAAACAATAATTACGCTGTTTGGTTTTCTATTGGCCGTACTTCACTTGTTTATTTTTCAAGCGTACCATCGATAGGGCTGCATTAACTAGGCTATGTATATGACAAACAGTTGTAAAAGATATCCGTAAACATTTCAATCCATCAGGATTCTCAATGGTTCCAGTAAATATTAATGAAATGGAAACACTGGGAACCCGGACGTGTTCTTTCCATCCACAATCATCATTATAAGTAGGCCTCTATGTTGATTACTGGTAATAACTTATTTTGATCATAGGTTTCAATGTGTAAAGGTTTTTTTTAGTTAAAAGAGTTCTGGTAGTACTGATTTTATGACATGTTTAAATGGAAAATAAATTGCATTAAACGCATTCAGCGGATAACTGATTTCTCCGCAGATAACTGATTTATGTTGTACTCATTCAGACGACTCGAACCATGTCAGTACTCCTCTGTTCAAATATGAAGAGTACTGTACTCCTCAGATAAAAAAATTATCTGGAGCACTGCCAACATCAAATATTGATCAGACATTTCTATCAGACACTTCTATTTAAAAACTCTTCATCATTTAGACAGATTCTGCAATTCAGAATGGATATGATATTTACTCTTACTGAATACTAGCACTCATTTTTCTATGGACATATTTTCCTAATAATTTGTCCCGCAGTGATGTAAAACATTAATTCAATCAATCCTAATAATTTGAAAAGCTCCCAATAGTGATGACAGTAGTTTTCCCATGTTATTTATGATAATATTACGGAATACAGAATGATAGCTAATGAATGTGACCCTTGAATTTTAATAGAAAGTATTCTTTCAGGGATCATGACGATGAGTTCTCTGTGATTGACGCTGCCAAGAAACTGAATGAAGTAGCCGGACTGAAAGGCCTGGGACGATTCTTTAAACAGATTGCTCAGTCCGCTCGCACCAAGAATGATAGCAGTGTGGACGACTTCCTGGGTTGTGTGGATATTGCACTCGATGTAAGTTCCTGGGTTGTGTGGATATTGCACTCGATGCAAGTTCCTGGAATTGGGACTGGTTCCCTACAATCCTTGTTAAACTGTGCCTACTTGTGAATCATTTACCATATACCATATACCTTAAATGATAAATATGAATTGTTTTAATAGAAATAATAGATGTGACATTGGTAGTTTAAATGTTTTCTTTGTATCCCTATCTTAGTTTTTTGAACTCACTAAATATTGACTTTCCATGAAAGCATAGCTAAAGTGACCAGATGGTCCAAAGTTAGAAATGTTTTACCAGTGCTGACAGGCATGCACAGCATTTTAAAAAACATGTCATATTTAGCAAGATAAACTATTACAGATGACTCTTGCAAAGATTTAACACAAAATAGGAATAGGAAGTGAGGAAGATAATAACCTTGTCACACCCCTTGCCCAACTACTTTATGATGGCCATTTCAAAGGCATGTGGAACAAAATAGTAGTCTGGCAAGGGGTATGACAAGGTTATTATCTTCCTCATTTCCTATTGCTATGTTATCCTTAACTTTTAGTAATAACTGCTATCGCAAATGGGTGAAAGTTTCCTGCAGCTACGTTAAACTCCATAATCGCTAACTAGTAGTGACAGAGGCTGTTTGTATTGCAGGACATTCCGTCGACAGGACTTGACCAGTGGTACTCGCTGCAAGGCCGGTCCAGCAAGTCCAACATCCAGGGCGAGATCCACCTCAAGCTGCACCTGGCCACCAGAGAGGACCGCGGCATCCCCGAGGATGATAACTGGACTGATGTCAGACAGCATGAAGATCTTATGTATATAATCATAGAACACGAAGTCAGGAAGAACAATGTAAGTTGTAGATCAGGCTATTGCTCCACAGAATTATCGTAGTGCTACAAGAGTCATAACTCCTATACATTACTATGAAATTACGACTAGTAGCGCTATGATAATTTTGCGGGACAAGCCCAAGCATCCTGTAATTAGTCCTCGAAAGCTCTTAAAATATTTTGTTCTGATCTTTCCATAAGTACATCTGTGATGCTAATTAAAGGCCCAGGATGGAGAGGGTTAATGTCAGTGCTTCCTGGCCTAGCCCAGAGATTACGAAACTTTCTGAGAATGATTTCATACTCAACTCAGAATATTGTTCATAAAATGTCATGTTTTTGAGCATAGCACACGAGTTGAGCAAAAAAATGTACTCAGAGAAGTTTCATAATCTCGGGGCCCTGTACAATCCACTATTACATATTTACAGGACCCGTATTTCAAGTGGAATGGTGAGTTGCCACAGGCAGCGCTGACCATCCTCCACCAGCACTCTATACAAGGAGACGTCACCGAGGTGCAGCAAGCTATGTGGTGAGTCGTCCTGTTGTCCTGTTGTACACATCATCAGCCCACCAATCTCAGCTTTTCTTATCATCTGCTCACCTGTCTGACAGTGGCAGTAGCAGTGTTAATGAGACCAATCCAGTCTGAAGCTTGACTGAATGTCTGATATTAATGGTTGTATGAGCGGCATTTGTCGTTATTGTTGTTGAAAAACTTCCTCCTTATATGACAATCTTTTCTTTATTTATTATTATTACATTTTAAAGGCATAATATCACAGTTGATAGACCTGTATAATCAGATAAACAAATTTCGATCTGACTAATTACGCTTGATTTATCCACCCAAAAGTTGTTATTTACTGATATACTTATATAGTTTACGTTCCGCTATTTATCTAGTCTTTGAAGCATCACTGTTCTACAGAAGGATTGTGCGAGCAAGCAGAGTTATGTCCCTTTGCATCATCTTATAAAGAGCCGTTGGCCATATTTGATTTAAACCCGACTCTAGAGTCACAGAGGTGTTGCAGTGAAGATTTACGATAAATATAAATGATATGTCTATGTACATAAAACTATAGATATAAACCACGACGTTTCATCTGCAACTATACAGACTTCATCAGGCAGTACTAAGTGATAAACGAGCAGCCCCAATATTTTAGCCCGTTTTCACCTGTTTCTATAGCCGATGGATGGCCCATGCCAGACAACACGTGAAGCACCCACTGAGCTACGACCTCCTGCTGTCTCACCTCAATGACCTGGACAAGGTGTGGAAGCCAGCCACTCTGTCCAGAGAAGAGGTGAGTACCGTTTGAACTAGTGGTCATCTGTGTGTGTGTGTGTGTGTGTGTGTGTGTGTGTGTGTCACTGAGTGTGTGTGTCTGCTGGTGTGTGTGTGTGTGTGTGTGTGTGTGTGTGTGTGTGTGTGTGTGTGTGTGTGTGTGTGTGTGTGTGTGTGTGTGTGAATGTTTGTGAGAGAGTCAGTGAGTGTGTGTGTCTGCTGGTGTGTGTGTGTAAGTGTGTGTGTGTGCGTGCATGTGTGTTTGTGGGGTGTGTGCATAAATGTATGTACCACCTGAAGAGGAACATAACTTCGGAAGCAAATTATTATTGTAAAGTACGAAAATCTTCTTTGATCCATCTATTCCCCATGATTGACTATGAACCCAATTGCCAACATTTTGTAACATTACTTGAAACAAGATGTGCTCTACTTTTCAGGAAGAGTGTCTTTCTGAATCTTTCAACCTGTTTATAGAGTATTGCTTGAACTTATTGCGCAGACTGAGAGAGACATTCCCACCTTCCAACAAGACAGCGTTCTCCAGACTAGAGGGAATGTTCAGGTAAACAGTTGTCTTATATCTCGTCTGTTCATGTTAGTGTGGCCATGTCGTGTAAGATGTTTCTACTGGTCTCGGTCAGAGGGGTTACCCCTTTGGCCATGTCAGTAGAGTGTTGGACAAGCAGTCAAGCAACTATGGTTTGAATCCCAGGATCAGCATGGTCCTCTCTTACATTAGCTGCTGGTGAAACTAATTATGTAATGAATAACCTTATTCTTAATGTTTAGGGCGCGGTTGTATGAAAGTGCCATTAACTAATGACGTCATTAGCTGTTATTCCTGCATTGACTTTCAGTGCTAGTTAATGGAGGTTAATTAGTTAATGGATGTTTAATGACACGTTAATGGAGCATTAGTGTTTCATACAACTGGGCCCTGCTTATTGGATATTGTGAAATGATGGGAACATTTCTAATATTCATTATCATGTTTAAAACTGTTCATTTTCTTTCAAATTTTACTCTGCTTCTTTTATGCATTCCAGATGCTTGGCCAATATCTACAACATGCGGGTCTTCAAGAAATGCTGCCCTTTCACTAAAGAATTGCACTCAGAAATCACAGCTGTTGTTAAGGTCAGGAACATTTGCTTGGTTAAGATAAGAATATTTAATATAAACATTTATTTATTTAAATATTTATTTCTATTGAGCATCTCCAAGTGTCTCTAGTATGAAGGAGGTTGAAATCTGTCGCAGAAAGACAACAATTATTTATTACAGATATTTATTAGTTTTTTAAATTTCAGTGATAAGAGAAATTGTCATGATAAACAAGGTATTGCAAAGATTTGCTGTGAAAAATGTTTTGCATTTATTCTTTACAGAGAGGAAACCTAGAGTGGTATGAACGTCTGTATGGCAGTTGTCGATCTCAAGCCAAGGTAAGAACATCAGAAATTAAACATATCCTTTGATTTCAAGTCTTATTAATTAAAATTAATATTTCAAATTTGAGATATTGAGAGGAAAATATGAAACGTTAGAAAACATTTATTTAAAAAATTGAAAATATATATAAAATTTAATTATTTAAAAAAAATACATTATAATATTATTAAAATGTATGTTTCACATATTCTCTTACCTGTTGCTATACATTGTTACAAAAACCTGGAGACTTTACATTATAGTTTACACTCCTGTCCAGTAGTCATGCAAAGGGAGATGACTGAGAAGTATTTTATTGTTTTAACAGCGGGAAGACGACGGCTTGCAGAGTCTGATCGAGCTAACAAACCTCCTGAATGCCGATGTGTACAGAGCCAGTCAGTACTACGACAAACTCTTCAACAGGTGGGCCTCTTACGATCACCTACTATCCTTGTCACCATTCTCTACCCACTGAACATCACGTTAAACTTTCCTTGATTGATCATCTGTAACAGTTACCGTAATTTTCTGCGTAGGTTAAAAAAAAGACTACTCAATGTGATATTCACACTGACGCTCAAGCCAATACCACATGATTGTGGCTTTGAGTTGTAAACTGCAGGCTATATTTTCCGGTGGAGGCTATCTGATGATATATTTGTCCAAAATTACCCATTTGGCCCTCTACAGGCTACACAATGTAGCGGACTATGCACATGAAATTATGATGGACCATTAGCATGTTCATATTTGACCAAAACCCCAATCGGATATCTTGAATAAATATCTTGACTAAATTGATTACAACTACTACTGCTACTACTACTGCTACTTCTACTGCTACTTCTACTGCTACTGCTACTGCTACTGCTACTGCTACTGCTACTGCTACTGCTACTGCTACTACTACTACTACTACTACTACTACTGTACTACTGTACTACTACTACTACTAAAACTATGTGCATACTTAATATAGAGTAAATGTAGTTTTCTAGTATTCAACATACATATTCACAGATGTCATCTACTGTTCCAGGTATGGATCATGGCTGGGTGTGGATGGGCCGCAGCGGTAGCATTGTCTCTCCCAATGTTCTTCGTCTTTCACCTCAAGTACGACCCGAAGGAGGGCTTTGTGAAATGTGAAAATACCTTCCGAGGTAAGCCCATGTGGCACAGACAAGCGTTCCTCACCTACGTGTCCATCATAGCTTTCATGCTGCCTCTCATCATCCTGGTCGTCTGCTATGTTAGAATATTCACGAAAATTGCTCAGAAGGCCCGTGAGAACAAAACCTCCCGCCGCCAGAGCTTCAAGCCAGGGAAGATTCACCTGACGAGCACCGGCAACACGTCTCTGCCAAAAGCCAAGATCAAGACCCTGAAGATGACGGTGGTGATAGTGAGCGCGTACATCATCTGTGGACTGCCATACTTCGTGGCCGAGCTCATCATGTCGTACGGGGACTTCAACCAGCTCAACATGAAGGTATACGGCATACTGGGTGGCGTGGCGGCAGCCAATTCTTCCGCTAATCCTTACGTGTTTCTGTTGTTCAATGCTAACTGGTTACGTGGTCTGAAGCTATGCCCAATGCAGAACGAGGCGGCCAAGAGGAGCTTCATGTATTCCACGGCCAGCACGAGGTCTGAGTACTCCACTGGCTACGTCCGAGGAGCTCCTTTCATAGCTTCCGACAGTTACGAGATGTCCTCTGTCAGAGTCCATTGAACTCGGAGAACAGTACGCGCACAATAAGGACGGTTACAGCTGGCGGTGTCAGTGCAGGGTTAACTATAGGGTGTGGTACCCCTCCAAATACAGTGATATCCAGGTACACAAGTGGTAGTTCGGTAAGCTATACACATGCACAATGGATATGTCTCTTCATTAGAACCAAGATGGCTGATTATTTGACGTTATGACGCCTACGAGATCATTCCATCTGGATGGTGCATGAAAGCTATAATGGACACGTAGGTGGACATGTACTTCAGTGAAGATAACACAAGGTAACGTGCTGACATTTGAATGCAAGGCGTTTAGCAGACACCTGGTAGTACTGGAGACCTGCCGACCGGATTGTGTAGGATATTGAACAGCATTGATGAACAGGCTACGGGTGGAGGCTGTACAAGCCAGGAAGTGTTCGAGAGTCGGAACAAATATGTGATGTAGGACACCTGTAGGAGAACAAATAGGAGACAAGCAGACAAAACAAAATGATAGTGAGTCCCATCGTGTTTACAGTGGAAAGTTAATGAATAGCCTGCATGACACAAAAATAGCCAAATAAAAGTAGGTTTAACGAAATAACCATATAATATATATATTGCAATGAACAATTCCACCAAATATGAGAATAATTTATTCGTCGGAAAGTACCTTTTTTTAGAGTTTTAAAACGTCGAAATGTGTCTCGTCTTCTGTGACGTCTCAGCGTGTTCACTCTCCAGATTAATCTTGCTAGCTTGCCATTTATGTCCGGAAAAACTGATCGGTACAATATGGGGCCGTGGTTCATTTTCATTCATTGATGTTTGGTGTTTCTGAGGATGATCATCACTGTATATCACCACATCAGCGAGCGTCAAGAAACGATACATTTGGACAAAATGGTAACAGCATAACAATGTGAATATCGCTGAAAGTATTCAATTTATTAAGACGCTCGCTCTAACAAAGCTTGATGACACCATGGCGACTATACATAGTTAGTTTGGAAGAATTATGACGACTAATAGTCCCACATGAAGAAAATTACAAATACTAATATCACCGATATAGTAACCTAACCAGTATTCGGTAGCTTAACCAGGTAAGCAGCTACAAGAATCACGATTTCAACCTTCCTAATTAGTAGTGTATTGACATGCTCGACTGAATACTTATTTCGGCGGTGGAATGCATTATTACATAAAGTTTTGAACAATATATACAACAAATTCGTGCATATATGCAAATTCATGATGTGACTGTTTGCATATTTTGCGCATAGCTTGTTTCACGTCAACTTGTATGGAGAAAGTATCGGTGTCTACAGGTACCGCTGTAAATAGTCCAATATAAATATCTAGTAGTTATTATTATAATAATGATAATGTCAATTGCTTTGTTAAAATATATAAGTTTATTTTTACTTTCCAATTAAAATAAGATCTAGTTTAATATTGTATAACATTTGTTTTGTAGATCTGTTCATTTTCATCCTGTTATCAATGTCCCTTTTCAAAATATCTATTTAATGTAAATTTATACGATAATAATGACATATTGACATATTATTTCTCAATAATTAATACTTTCTAATTGAAATATGATAGTTTCACATTGCATAGTAATTGTTTTGTAGATCTAATAATTTGTATTTTGTTATCAATGTTCCTCTTGAAAACATCAAAATGAAAAAATATCAAGAAATCTGAATTGTTATGCTATAATATTTAATACATTTGGACATCGTATTTCTCAATAATTATTACATTCTAATTTAATTAAGATATAATTTCATATTACCTGGTATATCGTATTTGTTTCGTAGATGTGATAATGTTGACCTTGTTATCAATGTCCCCTTTGAAAATATCAAAAGTAAAAAATACCCTGAAATTAGAAATTATGCTGTATATCTATAACTTCTTGACATACTGTTTCTCAATATTTAAGAACTACAACCCCCCAAAAAACTGAAATAAAATCGTGTTCCATATTCTATGTTATGTGTTGTTTAAATCTGTTAATCTCCATTTTGTCATCACTCTTTTGTTATTTTAGATATTTCAAGTCCAAAATGAAAAACAAAATTGCAATATAAAGGTGAGGTGGCAATTTTTTATTTCCTGTACCTGGGGCCTTCATAATTTTAAATAAATATCAAAATACATGTGTTTCTGTCTGTTTGTACATATAATGAACCTTATTAACTAATTTATTAATTGCTAACGTGATTATATCACTTTGGCAGCATGGTAGACATTGGTCCCTGGATCATTTTCATGACGTTATATTTTTAAAAACTACATTGGCCAGGTAATTGAAATTTACAGGATAGCTAGCCGGGACTATTGTGGTTAGGTTCCCTTGTATGAGACATGTAGTCCCATCAATCATGACAAATATGTCCCATTATCAAAGCGTTACAATCAGCTCCATGTGCAATCGTGGGTCTGGGAGCGATGGGCCTCACTGAACATGGAACTACATTTTCCAGACATGAAGACACGTTGAGATCGATGTTTCCGGTTCAATGAAGTGAACGTAGGTTACAAATAACATTTCATCACGTCTGACAGAGTTTAGGACTGAACGCAACATTGCTGAAAATTATCACGCAACATTAGAACGACATGAAGTATTAGATATTACGAATACATAATTGTTCATTTTTATGAAGACAATATGTCCGGAAGTACAGCGCTGAAGTAGAGAGTGGACAACACGCGTTGAGACAACACACAGTTGAAATACATGGTTGACAGTCAGGAAACATACTAATAATTCATGATGGCTGTCTGCCTCTCTCTCGCTCTCTCTCTCCATCTCTCTCTTTCTCTCTTTCTCTCTCTCGCTCTCTCTCTCTCTCTTCTCCACCCGAGACTCAACAAACAATTACACACCATAAACCAGGAACGATAATCTAGTTTGTCTTGCAGTTTTCACATTATTCTCATGGTTGTTAAGCTAGCTTTCGTAATATTACAAGACAATCATCGGGATCTATAGTATCCATCATCAAGAAGTCCGATTATATAGCGTTATCTAAAACAAAGACCTATATGCATGTTGGCATCACATCAATCATGACACATATGTGCAATTACGATAATGCACATTGTTATTAGTTGAATAAAGTGAACAAAAAATATTCAATCTGCGAAAACGTCATTGACATATTTTGTTGTAGGGATAAACTCAAAATGGCATAAACTCATTTGAAAGTTAATATATAAGTTAATTATATGGCCTTGACAACGCGACAGGACGTTTTATCATCTAAATGGATGAACTAGTTATTTTGTCAAAGTGTGGTAGTGTGTATTTATATGTTGTATGCTAATCATAAATGTATATAGTATTATATTTAAAAACAAATACAATGCAATTGATATAAGAAATTATTTTATTATGGAAATAGTTTAAATACATGCAACGGCATTAGTAATATAGACAAGATTAAACTGATATATACCTCCATATACGATATACTTCCACGACCTCTGGGAAGAGCGTGGACGGCGTTTCCTACGGCACAGTAGTAATGCCCAATGACAGTGATAGCACAGTTACCAATTATCAAAGACCCGTATTACCGATCGCTCCGTCATCCTAGCAGGACACCTGCACAGTGGGTGTCCTGGATGTTACCTTGCAGAACACCCACTCGAAGCCTGGATCTCCTGCACAGGAAACCTCTAGGACACCCATTGTATCATAGCCGCAATGTTGCTTTCCAAATGCAATATTTAACGCTGGAACACAACTGCCATACATTCTTTGAAATTGTTTAATTTAATATTTAAATATTACATTGAGACGATGACGTAGTTCACAGTGTAGGCTGTATGTCACAACATGGTCAAGGCAGCGTACATGCGGGATGATGAATGAAGCTATGGCCTAAGAACGAATTATACAAGCTAGCGTTGAGTCATCCTCGAAATACCTGCCAATATGCCTATGTAACATCCGTCAAATATTGGCGGTTAAGTAGGCATAAGTGCCCGTGTTTCGAGGATGGCGTTGTATTGAACGGGAAGGTTATATTAGGTGTCCCGTTAGGTATCCGTCCCAGAACACTTAACGTGGATGCTCCTAAATACACCAAGACACCCGGGATGAACATGTCCTGCCAGGATCCTGTTTGGACTTTGTTTGTTAGGATCCTGGACATCTAAGTTGTTTTTGTTGTGGTTGCTATTGCATTGCTTTCTTTGAATGTCTGATTATTTAATAACTTAGGGTCCTGTTGTTCAGAACAATTGTAACAACTATTGATTGTAAGTAAAACTTCAGAAGTATAAATATGCGTGCATGAAACAATTATATCACAATAATGATTTTAGCTAACAACGATTATCAAGTATTGTTTCATGCAATGGAAGTGGACACATGTAGCGTGTCCCTGAAATGACTTACAATTAATTGTAGCTACAATTGACGCGAGCAACGAGACCAACTATTGGAAATATTTACCACAAAAGTTTCGGCCTGACGTACTGAACGCGGCTCAAAATGTAATGATGGTGCTTTCTAATTAGTAGAATACCAACTGTCATGGTTATCCTCCATGGTCCTCCTGTGAGGTAAACACAATCAGTATTATTTATTACACTGTTGCATTTTATAACACACCATTGATCTCGTCCAAGTCAGTATTCTAACCATTTGTCTATACTTTTAACATGCTAACTGTACGACTTCAGTGTCAAGTTTTGAACGATTGCTTGACGGACTCAATTTCCTGCTATCAACCTCCTCTTATAAGAAGACCATGATAATCTGGTACTTGTCAGAACTCTAGGGATTCACTAGCTCTTGTGACAGGAGAATATGTCCATTCCATATTGTTCCTGTATATTCACTTCTACATCGGCGTTGGAAGCTTTTGTGATAAAGTGGGGCGAGACATATACGTAAATAGCATTAGCCATTAAGTCGGCACATATGAGTGTTCATGTCAGAGCCACCAATGCGGGCATCAACAGCTGTAAAATATTCTTCAATATTGTCTATGCTTTTTTCTTTTTATCCTCCAGCCCTTTGAGTGCTATTGAGTATTCCGCGAGCTACACGGCTTCCAACATATTGGATATCAACGCTAGAAACAAATAGTCTGGAATTAATATTCTATAATATAGTATTTTGTATAGACGGTCTGTATTTCATTTTATTTTTATATTTCTGATAGTCATTGTTTCATATCAAGACCTTTGTCAGTAAACGACATTTTCGTTCTTTCTTTCCTGAGATATATCTAAACTATAAATCATACTGGTTAATCAAACGACAACCTTTATATTTTCTATCTAATTTGTGCTAGTCTAACCGTAGGAAGATATATATATATACTACACTAGAAAACTAGCATATCGCCGTCCGTTTACTAAAGTAGCTTATAACGGCCACTGATGAAAGCTAACGAGACAATCAACAAAGATGGATCTAAACTGTTCAATAGGCCGGTCTTTAACACTCCTTAAGGAAGCTAGTATATGAGACTGTGGACTGCTAGCCCTCATTACGCCCGTTCAGTCTGATAGATGCGGACACCTCTAGACCTCGTAACAGTTCCATCAAGCACATTTAGCTAACTGCCTGTGATGTATATACTTATATGTTTTCTTAGTACTTAGCTTGCTGGAGGTTTCACTAATGTGTCAATGTGATATATCCTATTTGAACTTTCATTTGCCATACTAGTATTTATTATGAGTATCATATATACATATATCACTATCTTGCATAATAGTATAGTGTATTTAATGTTGAGTATATGATATTTACAATTATATCACAGCGCTGCATCTGTTTTCATGCTTGGTTTTTATACATTATAAAGTAATCTATGTTTAGAATATGAAAATAATACTGCGGACAATACAATATCATGGAATAGACACATGGGGACCGTTTCACAGAACAATCGTAGCGCTAATAGTCGTAACGCTTGTACATTAGCATGACGTTCCTGAGGAGTTACGACTTTTGTAGCGCTAAGATTTCTCCGTGGAACCGGAACATGGTTTATTAAAACGTGATGATGACAATTGTTTTGTGAACATGCCATTATACTGACAATTGGACACACGAATACGTGTTCAACTGGTCGCCTCACTATTTATTATTTGTTGTATCTCCGCCGTTGTTTCAATAAATGGTTGCTGCTGGTTAAACGTGTATTGCTTACTTTTATGGTATATAGTCTAACTACCTTCCACAGTAGATTAACATGACTCCCGGCCATAGTATTACGGAACTGTCTGTCAAGTAACGCCCACTAACAGAGATGAGAACCACGCCTACAGCCGTTCACACGTACAAGTGTGTACCTTCACCAAGAGCAGTCTATTGAACCATTTTGATTCACACTTTATGAATTCATGAATCCTATATAGCTTGATGAGGAATGCACGACAACTATATTAATATTAATATATTTTACGTTATCCGAACCTACTATTAACATGATAAAATATCATGTATTTCTACTCATTATGTAGCGGGTTTGAACTAATGCACCGTCCAAACTCGATGACTATTTCCTACCGAAAAATGCTATTTTTTTAAGCACGAACTATAATATCAATTTGTGTTGCTATTTGTATATTGCCAATACGATACATTGGAACAACAATCGCGGCCATTCGTTTTGCCTGGACATCCGGGAACACAGGAAATCACATGCATCGCAGCTGTAAGCTGGTAAACACACCGACGTGATGCATGGTAAGTGCAACTGTGAAGGAAATTAGCCAATCAATTCCAGTTGACGTCGCCGAGCCTGAAATATCAGCAATTGACTGGGCTATCACATTAAGAGTCCAAGCTATGCTTTGTAGTGGAGGTCATTCC
>JAUTBV010107876.1:0-14734 GCA_032361325.1 Lepetodrilus fucensis
ACTGTGTCTGAGTGGGATATTCTTGTTAACTGCGACATTAATATTCCAGAGTGAGCTAGCACTCTAAAAACGACTGGCGGAAATCCAGCCTAGCACAAGCAGCCAATAACATACACCGCTCTCCAGCTCCATGATGTGAGACAAATGCGACCCAAAGAGGGACCAGTCTGCCGAAATCAGCTATGCTGGAAGGCAACTGTCAAAGCATTTAAATAAATACACACACACACACATACACACACGCACATATACACACACACACACACATACACGCACGCACACACACACACAAACACATTAGTAACTTAGTATTTAAGTATTGTTTCCGCTCATTTAAAAAAGGAAAATGGTCTAGGAGTGATATGTCATACGATCATTAATCATGTGAGTTAAATGGCGTATCGTGCCGATTTTACACCGTATCTTATGTATTATCTTTGTTCTAGAGCCGTTTTCAAGAGTATTTCACCCATTTGTATGCACATGTCCTACTCGATTCGAAGCGGCTAGCTCACTGGAATAGCCTACCGCAGCTAAAATATGACTACTTCATCCAGTTCACATCAAGCGGTCAGCCGTTTTTTTTAGTGATATCTAGATGATATGCTTGTAATGGGATGAAGGCCCGTTGTGTACAGCTATGTATACTTCCACTAACACCAACGCACATTGTCTGGCCCAGAACCAGCAGAAGAACCAGCTTTGAAGGAACAACAACTGCATATATATAGTACAGACATCAAAAACATTACTTGTCGCAGGAAACTGTTCTCTGTCGGCGAGATGCTACGAAGGCACTCTTATATATTAGTAATAACTATTCTCAATAATTAATAACCTGGAGCCTGTTGCACGATGCTGTTGTAGGCTACAACTATTGTAAGGTCAACGTTTTCTATTGTGGCGGGAGCCCAGTTACAATTCATTGTAGCGCTACAAGAGCGTCGTTCAACAGGCCCCTTGGCCCGTATTCTCAAAACTTCGTAAGTCCTAAGAAGTTTGTAAGTACTAAGTATTTGCCTAACTGGTTTTCTGCTTATGTTAGTGTTTGAAGAGATCTTTTCTCACTAAGAAGTTTCGAGAATATGGGCCGTTACGAAATGACGTAACTCTAACGCACCCTTATCTCAAATCTTAACAATAGGCTGCATCACTGCTGAAGCTGGAATTAACTCGCTACGTTTTCACCCGCACTAATAACTTATTATGAACATGCACGAACTGTCCACATAACACCGGTTACCTGCACGGTTTAGATGTGGACAGTTCATGCATTTTCACAAGAAGTGATCTGTGCGTGTAAAAGCAAAGGGACCCGCTCCGGTTCTCGCGTTAGGTCTGTACGCACCTTTATTCGCCGTTTCGTACAGTATATGTCTGTTTCGTGTAGGAGTTTGACATCTCACAAAGACATGCTAATGCATTAGGATGTCATAAGTCTTTAGATGTTATACAAGTCAGTGGGAAAAAAAACACACTATAAAACAGGAGCATCCATTAGACGGCGGTCACCGAGTGATAAAATACAAATTCCAAATTTCTCTTTTTATCATAAAAACATACATTTTACGAACTCTTAAAAACACATGTACCACTGAAAATGCCATATTTGTGGAAACAAGCAATCGAGAGTTCCAACAGTAAATCCACAAATTTGAATATCATAGCTCCTACTAAGTGGAATAATTATGCCTACAATAGACAATGCTATTTTTATAATTGCAACCTAATATATTATCACAGGGCAATAATTTACTATAATTTACTATACATTATTCATTTCCGAAATGCAGACATTGCATATTCTATACGTAACTGAAGTTTACTATACGCTGGTAATCAACTCGCCATGGTCAACTCCATGGCAGGTCCATAACGAATAATTTATAGTAAGTTATAGTAAATTATTGCCCTGTGATAATATTAACAGAGTACTGTGATTTAACTGGACCCATACCTGGCATAGGTATACGCACGTCCTTCATTCTTGTAGACAATCCATTATCCACAGGAAAGATATGGTTCGGTTTTATTCCCATACATTTACCCATATGTTCGCAGATCAATATGCGTTCTATCAGCAAACATTGGCTGGCAGTGTACAGTTACGGGTAATGATGTATTTCAGACAATTATGAGCATGCCTCCGCTGGAATAAGGGTGTTTGTTTAGGCTGTACCGTGTGTCTTCCCTCCATTCACGGCAGGACAATTGTGGACATTGACAGGGCGTTGTGACGTCCCTGCCGTCGGCTCTGTATTGTCTTTTAGCGGTGTAAATAATTCATCTCCTATAATGGCATCACTGGTTGTGCGTTATACCTGCAAGCATTGATCCGGGTGCTTCAGATGTTGCGTGATGTGAGCTCAGGCTGGATGAAGTGCCATCATCTGGCTCGGTAGAGTAAGGGAGATACACGGTCATGGAGAACACCCTTGTCAAAATAGTATGGACTCTGGTATGTTTTACAAGATACGTGGTCATCATTCAAGGCAAGAACCTTACCAACTCGCAGTTGAGACCAGTAATAGGTAAGGCTTATATTTACATTGTATAAACTGTATCTTGTAATATGAAGACTGCGCGTTGTCGGTATGATCTTGATTATTACACCTAGAACAATGCATGGCAACATCATGTACCCCCCAGGGCAGTACTGTGTCAATATATTTAATAGCAATGCCATGTTGCTAATGGATGCATGGGATTATTATGAAATGCGATAAGCAGGTGTGCTAACAGACAATGAGGGACATACTATATAACTCAGTAAAATTGACCCGATTGAATTGTATTGAAAAAGATCAACTGAATTAAGGGAGAACATCTCTGACAAACTAATGGAAGATTCCAACGGCAAAACATTATAATTAGAACTGTTATAGTTCTTGCGTTCCACTGTCATATATAACATCACCAAAACAGATGCTATTTCCAGTATCGAATATAACCATTATGAACTATCACACCAGTGTGAAGACGTCTCTTATAACCATTATGAACTATCACACCAGTGTGAAGACGTCTCTTCATCGTATAAATAAGCCGCTGGCTGTCAATTTGAATCTGTTTCACTTCTTGTGGACGATCTGGTACAATTCGACCAGGCTCCGAGATTACGAAACTTTTCAGAGTAAGATGTCATGCTCAACTCAACGTTTTGTTCATAAAACATACGCGTGTATGTATATTTTGAGCTTGAGCATGAACTTGTATTCAAAAGGTTTCGTAATCTCGGGGAAAGGTTCTATGCTTTTGGAACCACCTGACGTAAACGACGTCCTACAATGCCCCAACGGTTCCAAATACGTAAAGTAACAGCGCGTACCATTTCCTATGCAACAAGATTCACTAGGCGACATGAATAGCGAAGCTCATCATGGTTACCTGTAATTTGGTATACAAGTTGAAATTGTAGATAAATTAGCTATTTCGTTTTCAATAATTTATTATGTGACTCATAACCAGTAACAGATGGTGACGTTGATTATCCCTGCATATTATGCCGCTGATCATGTGAGTCTTCATAGAGAAGCCAAGATCAGCAATACATTTAACTAAACACTAAACTAAACATATTCGTCAACTTAACCCTTGTGAATTTCTAGTGTCTGGTGATCACTACTGACACTGTGTCCAAGATTACCACTCACATACATTGAATTATTTTATTAGTATGCATTAATTTTAGTAGGATATTGATTTACACGATGCATCTATTTTACAACATTTGTAATTGTCTTCTCTTGACAGTTATACATGAAGCAGCCATGATGATTCTGTATATGACCAATAACGAATTTTGGACGGCGGTTATTTTTAAATTTCGGTCTTTGCTAGACGTAAGCATACAAAGTCAGTTATTACAATTCAAGGCAATGTTTATTACAATTCAGGGCAGAATTTGAAGGTATTACAATGCAGGGCAGTCTTTATTGCAATTCAGGGTAAGTATTACAATTGGGGTCGATTATTACAATTCAGGGCTCTACACGGCCATTTTTATTTTCAAAATGGGGGCCGTCAGCAGCAGAAGAAGTTGACGTGATTCATTTCGAATATGCATGCATATACTAAACTCTAGTTATACACGGTTAACAATCGTGTTTATTAAGGCCCAGTCACATCGGGTTTGCAACCAGGGTACGACCTAGCTGCGACCGAAAAATGTTGCAATCGTGGGCAAATCGTACAAAGAGCGTGCGACTGGTTGCAGAGGTCGTGGGTGATCGCCACGGCAAAATCAGTCGCAACAAGGTCGATGGTCATGTTCAAAAGTTCTGACCTGCGAATCCAAATCGTAAGAGGTTGGCCTGGTTGCAGACAGGTCTTACATGGTCGTACCACCAGTCGTGCATGCTCGCACCACCAGTCGTGGTTGATCACGGGTCCCACAGTCGCACGATTGGTCGTGCAGTGCAACTGGTCGTGCCACCTGGCAATTGATTCATATTTGTAACGGCGTCAAACGCTTACCGGTGTAGCATTCCAAAAACACTCCCCAGGAAGCTCAAAATAGAGTGTTTGGGACTGCTACACCGGTAAGCGTAAATAATCATTCAGATGCACATGCATATGATGATAACATACCAGTGTGATAGTCTAGCCAGTCATATTGTATAATAGTAATTATTTACCAAACCAAATGAAAACATCAAAAATTGATAATGTATGTTGTTATGCCATAACCTCTTTAGGAAGTAAGATAATTGAAGTTGGGAGTTAATGGCCCAAACTCATGAAGGCCGATGTGCATTTTATTATGCATGCATTGACATATGAATATACTGCTATTTAATGTAGGTATAGCTTTGTACCTAAGCCAACTTCAATAACCTAAGTATGTGCACATAACATTCAATTCTGATAAGTAAATTTGGTGAAATAATTCATTGTCAAAATATAATCAGACTATAAGGTGCGCCTAAACATGAAAGGTAAAATACAGTGTGCATGCATGGATATGACATACATACCAGAATATGGTCATTGATGAAGTATGGTAATTCTTATGCTCTTGTCATTTTATTATGACAGTCTATGCATAAGATACTCTTTTCTCATCTACCAATATTATTCACGAAATTGAATATGTCTTATTGAACAATAGAAACGGTTCATAACCATTACTAGGTTTTATATCCTGATAAGATAGCTTGGCATAATCTACAAATTATTTGTTTCCATGTTACGCTTGACATGCTACGTAGCTAATAATCATTATTGATACATATTTTACAATGAACATTATTAATTTCAAACTTGGACTATTATTTCTCTATTTTTGAAAGGAAATAATGTAGTTGAAATTATATTTTGTTGGTATAAGATTTGTACGTAATTTGTCTAGAAGTAAGGCTACAGGGCTTCGAAATTTATCAATAAAAATCCTTGAAAATGGGAGTCTGATGTACTCGGGGGAGACTCAGCAACCCAGTATTAATACATGTAAACAACATAAAACATAGAAAAATAAAACTAACCGAATTCAAAAGCTTAATTTTATGAAAATAATAACGCTATTCTATTTTAGACACCAGTACATATTGTCTCAAATAATGATATAATTTTGATATTCCTTTAAAGGTAAGTACTGGTGAAAAACATATACCTTTCGCTTTTTATTGGTGTCGCATTTACGTCTAAAATCTAGAGGTCGTATTAAATTAGTGACGCATTAATTTCGTGATTTACAGTACGTAGTATATTGAGGCGGGACACCAATGCTGTCCAAGAACTCTCTCTCTCTCTCTCTCTCTGTGACCCTGTTGACTATTGAGCTTGTCTTTCAAGGTGAAAAATATACGCGTTACACAGTCGTATGGCTAACAGTCCCATATCACCACCGTCATAATAATGTTTTCACTGTACATAATGCTGTTTTGCGTGCACGATGCGTTAACATGCCACTAATGGCATAATGCACGTCTTCCGCCACCTGCTATGCACATCAAACCAATGGAATTCCCCCTGGACGTTTGTTCCTAGAAGTATCTGAATATCAGAGTTGAATAGTGATCGAATCCATAGTTCTAATGACGACGGACATGAACTACATGCTAACTGCAGTTTGAACATGCAGGGTAACGTGAATATGCATATACGCGTGCTTTCCAGAGTGCGACGTGATCACACTATTTATAGTATTGAGAAATTACGTCGATATTAACATAGGTGTCCTGTTCCAGATTCATTTTCAACAGGACACTTTCAACTCGGGGGTGTCCTGGTTTATTTTTGAACATCGACTTTGGTTTCCTGGCCCAGGACACCTTATGACACGACACCGAACTCCTTTGTTGTTGTGATCGACGTGTTCAAACCATAATATTATTATTCGATCCTGGAATTCAACCCAGGGCTATAACCTTCACTGGAAATTAACACAACATTATGTAAATAATTGATGATTGCATATATTTAGTACACATGTGCCTCCTTATTTACATGAAGTAGGACATGAATGACGACATGTTAATTGATCGCCTACTTTCCATTATCTGGTGAGCAGAACATTTTACACGTACAGTGCATGTGTATAATGCATATAGATATTTAATATATATAATCCATAGATAACAGTTCCCACATACTGTGCTTAATCGAATTTACATAATTGCAACCGCATTCAAGCATTAATTTCAACTTTTTTTTTTTGTTTAATAGAAAGTAGATTCGTCACCACATACAATGGTACCATATGCTATATATATATTGATGTATATACACTAAATCTATTATTGTTTTACGTTTTTAATTTCTATGGTTTTATGTTAAAGTATAAAATGTGCATATGTGCGCACTAATGATACACTCCTGTTTAAACTATTATAACGGAGTACTATTAAATATATATGGTTCTCCCATGCTAGAATTGTTCAGTGCGTAGTGCGTTGTTTGAGTAGGTTATCCCTGGGAAGAGCACTTACTGTTGTGAATACTTCAGGCAGTAGCTATAGTTAGTACCCATAAAACGTGCAGCGCGTCCATAATTGCCAATGACAATACCCCAACACAATAGTTTATACCCAATAATAAAAAGCATGCACACAATAAATATAAAATAATTATATTATATATGATGTGGTCAATTAGGACGTTGTTATGTAACAACACAAACAATGATGGCGTTATATAGTGCGGTACTCATATATATTGCTACCTGGCTATTTCATAATATTTACATGACGGTTACACACATTTCTAAAGGATGATTGTATAAAAGAAATTAGTCACATTGATGACAACAATGGCAATGGCTACACATGACGATGCCTGACTTTAACTTTGTTTACAGTCTTTTGAAAATAATACGGGAATGATACCCGTTTTACCGTATCTGAAACTAATATGTATGTATAAAAGGGGTATATTCAACAATCGCTGTTTGAGGTGTCGCTATTATTGGAATTGCGGATAATACACACTGTGTTTGAATATTTGAAAAATGTAAAACGTACGTCTCCGAAAGATCTACAACAGTATTAACCATATCCCTGCTGTATAATAATAATAATAATAATAATAATAATAATAATAATAATAGTAATAATAGTAATAATAATAATAATAATAGTAATAATAATAATAATAATAATAATAATAATAATAATAATAATAGTAATAATAATAATAATAAATAATAATAATAATGCATTTATAATGCGCTAGACTCCACACTTTCGAAGCGCAGACACAGTTACTAGGGATATAGGCTTGGCAGAAGAAATAGTTCTTAAGAAGAGTTCTGGAGAGGATTGAAGTTCTGTGGGAAGCTTGTTCCATTCCATGGCAGCGGTGTAGGAAAGCGACCTCAGTCCATAGCTGCAGGACTTCACAGTAGGGATGTTCAAGAGGAGTTTGGAAGCTGAGCGAAGTGGTCTTGTTGGTGAATAGAGCTAAAGAAGACGATCACATCTATATCCTGGAGCTGTGTCTACAATACACTGGTACGCAAGACAGAGGGTCTTGTAGGTCACTCTTTGCTGGATTGGCAGCCAGTGGATATATTTTGAGCACAGGTGCTATGTGGGGCATTGTGTCTAAGGTACATTCATTGCTCTTTAGGACACCTCCGGTTGCCTTCATCCCCGATAGGGTTAATTGAAGGAATACTACACGATGCTCTTGTGGCGCTACACTAGTTGTAACTGGGCTCCCGCCACAATAGAAAGCGTTGACGTTACACTAGTTGTAGCCTACAAGAACGACGTGCAACAGACCTCAGAGGTTTGGATATATCACCTTGGCGTGAGATCATATAACACTTATTAGAGAGGTTTCGCAATAGTACGGTTACCATTACGTATACTGTTAGGTCATCAGTTTGTTCGTAGTATGTGACGTCAGAGACCGTATCCGTAACGGTAACCGTAGTGTTGCGAAACCTCTCTACTGTCACTTTATACCCAACAGTACTTATTTATTTGCACTCACTTTGCCTGCCATATATTTCTTATAATGACTAATACTATTGATTATAACTACTCTGGATGTTTTCCTGGATAATTCCATCTCTGGGTTCTGTTTGGTGCATACTTACATAAGGCATTGATTTATTAGTATTGTCCAGTACTCTAACTCCCGGCGGAAAGCTGAATCTGACACTGATAAATGCTGACATAGGGACAGGGCCGTCCGTATCCGAGGAGCTAGGCTCCTAATTAATTAGGTCAATCAATGGTCTAGTTTGCATTACGAACTTCAAGATGGTGATATGGTGATTGATCAATATAACTTTACTGAAAAATCAATTCTGTTGGTAAAAGCATGGTTTTTATTTTTATCATCATTAATTATATGAGGTCTAAATATGTTATATTCTGGAGGTTTCTGATCGATCTAACATTTACACTATCACAGACCCAATGGATTACCAACGTGTCTGACCTTTTCTCGTCTTTCTTATCCAAAAGGCAATATCCGCATGTTACAATAGCAATGTTGGATTGCGTTATTAAGTAAAATACGTTTCACGATGACTGCAGTATAAGGTGCGTGCATATTGCGATATTCGCCATTGTGCTATTTCTAGATTCGTTTTCAACGTATGGATCACGCATACCTTCAACAGGTCTTTTAATTATACACCGATTCCTGAAAGTACATATGCTACATATCGATTTTGTTTGGTTTCTATTGGACATAGAGCCGACTTGTCAGTTTACGGAACGTGTGATACAATTATTATTTATTTAGGTTTGAATTGGTGTTTAGTAATACTTTTAAGATCATGTCAATCTCATCATGTCAGAAGGAAATATATGATAGAACACGACGACAGTATGGACGAGTGTTGCTGTAAACATTCGAGCAACAGACGAATCAAGACTGCCAACAACACTGTTTATGGTCAGACACTGTCTCCTATACGGAATATATCAATATAAAATCGGAAAAATAGCTAACACCTAGGCCGTACACGAGTAGGGCTGTAAACATTCACGCAACGGCTGGTACTGACGTATCAAAACTACTATAAAATATACTGTTCAGACACTGCCTCCTATATAAAGGCTATATCAAGATCGAATCGGAAAATTCACTTCTGCTAACATGTATGCTTGTCTCCCGAATTGTTATATAAATTTACCTCATTCAATTCGTGAAGATCGTAGCAAACTTTATATTAATTTCAGTGGTAGCTGTAGACAATGTGATACTGAAAGAAAACATAAACATCCGGAAGATACTGGAGCATATGGAAACTATTTCAAGTAATGCTTCCAATATGGTGGACATTGACTTCCGGTTGATTCCGTCCGAGAAAGATGACTGCATGACGTCCCTGAAAGAAGGCAAGGATCATTATTACGATATTTTACTCAGATTTACACACACATAAATACACACACACACACACATTACACACACAGTGACATAACCATACACACATACATACACAGTGACACACACACACACACACACACGCGCGATATAACTATACATTGCTATTTAAAATATTTTCAAAATTATTTCACTTACTTCACTTACATCACTGCTTGTCAGTTTAGAGCAGGAGGAAAACCGCAACTCCCGTAGCGTTGAATGTTGCAGTATACATGCAAGCACTGCCACTGGCTGGCAAGGATGGTGAATATCTTGCCACGGTACCGACTACACGTATTTAAAATGCTATTTCAAACGATACAAATTTGAGCGGGCTAAAAGTATTGTTCAACAGAAATACTGGCACGACTTTTAAAAGGAAAACGGTAATTTGAAAATAGTTCGATGCCATACATGCATGTATTTATCTACAAATAACTATTATCAGTATCAAACATTTAAAATCACACGTACTCATCTATGCTAACAGTAGGACAATGCGTCTAGTATTAGAAAGGTTTCGCAACACTACGGTTGCCATTACGGACACGGTTAGGTCATCAGTTTATGCGTAGTATGTGACGTCAAAGAATCGCCCGACGTGTAGTGTCCCGTTTCTGGTCGTCCCAGGGAACCCGGAGTGTCAGAAACGGGAAACTACACGTCTGACAAGGCTCTGACGCCACATAATAGTAACCAACCGATGACCTAACCGTATCCTTAATGGTAACCATTGTGTTGCGAAACCTCTCTATTATTAATTGCAGCAATATATGTTTGTGTAATAACATTAATCAATTCAAGGACATTATAATACGATAAATATCATAACATTTACCGGAAACAATAATTAACCATGTTTACTTTCAGTTTGCAATGTCGTGGACGACGGTATCGTAGGTATCTTGGACATGACATTACGCGGTGTGGCTGCCACTTTGCACAGCTTTGCCAGTACTGCTGGCATTGCCTACATTTCTGTCGTGGACAGTTCCTACTACCGCTACTCCAAAGGCGACGACAGCATCCACTTCGCCGTGGAGCCGACGTCGGTGGAGATGCTGAGAGTGGTGGCCGACATCGTGCGTCTGGAACAACTCAACAACGTGGCCATCGTGTACGACGACTCTTTTGGTAAGTTAATATACGCAGTTATTTTCTGCATGGAAGGGTCGAACTCATATCCCTGTTGCGCATCTTGTGGTTAACATGAAGATATGCTCCCCTCCATGACGACTGTCTACTATCTATCCACACTGATATGTACTCTATAACAAACACATACAGGGCCTGGTCCTTTCTAGCTGTAATGTCTGTACTTTCTGTCCGACGCATGCGCAGTTACCAAGGATCGAACCGCACAGTGTAACTGCGCATGCGTCGGACAGAAAGTACAGACATTACGGCTAGAAATAAGCAGGCCCACAGTCTTCATCCCACACCCGCTGAACAACGCGTCAATTTCGTACAATGTTAAATGTATATAAGACATCACGACCAAGCGCATCCTGCTTTACTGTCTTGACTTTGTAACACGAAAAATATATATGTTTCAGATATATGTTTCCCCCTTACATAGAGCGGGACGAAATTATGCTTCTTCGGATATACACCACCTGTAATTATACATGTAATAACATGTATTTTCTAGTTTACGTTCACTTTGAGGTTAATTTGATTGAATTCCAAGGGTTGGCCAACCGTGTTGACTATCTTATTGATGTAATTTAATGCTTTTGTTTCTGGCTACAAGACATTCAGAACACACCACGGCGAGTTCTGACCAATGTCCCTGCTCAGCATCTGTACGTCCGACACAGTACGAAGGAGGAGGTAACTCTAAAGCAACTGAAGATGCTTCAGGACATTGGCATCAGGAACATCTTCCTCATAGCCAACACAGACAGCTCAGAGATGTTCCTCGACACGGTATAGTCATAGCTATATCTTCTTACCATTGCTGTCACCCTATGGATTTTAAAGGCATAATGTCACATATATTTATAATTGTTTTGGAATAGTTCTTAGCTATAACTGCAAAGTGCATTCCCTTGACATACATAAAATCATGTTTGTACTTCCAAAAAGCTTTCCACCGCTGTGTGGTTGACACATCTCCAATGCAACAACCCTCACCGATAGACTGCTTCTATATACTAGTACATCTTTGAAAGGGGACGTAACTCTAATGTTTGCTCGCATTCCTTCTTAGAACAGTGATGAATCAGACAAGATAAATAGCGGAACGTTCCCTTATTTAACATAACATATCTTTTGTTTTATAACTATCGAGTGCTGGGGGATAAGTAAATACATACGTTTGGGTGAACAAATCATACGTAATTAATCTCAGATAGAAATTCGTATGTCCAATATATCGTGATATTAGGCCTTTAATGTCCGTTTTGGAATGGTCATTATTTTTATATTGCTAAATATAATAATATAACCACATACTATTATGCACTGTACTATGATATGCAGTCCATTACAATTATTATGTTTCAGGCAATGAAGACAGAATACATCAATTTCGAAACAAATTGGTTTACTTTGACAAAGGTAATGTTATAGTTAGTAAGAAATAACAACACTAATTAGTCTTCGTGAAGCTATCATTTAAGCCACACACACGCTCAGAAACACGCACGCACACAAACATAAACACACAAACACACATACATACACACACACACACACACACACACACACACACACACAAACACACGGATAAATACATACCCACATACACAAACAAACAAACTCACACAGACAAACACACGGAGAAATACATACCCACACACACAAACAAACACATGCACGCACACAGCAGCTACAAATTATCTTGTAATTAACCAATTTTATGCTACCGGAAGTCCTTATCACGTACTGCAAGCGACATATGATTCCACAATAATTGTCTCCGCTCTACATGCAATTGATATACTGGGAGATGTATATGCTGTCAGGCATTTCAAAGTTGCATCATAGTTTACTACCTAATTGGCATATTTCTTTACAAGACGTTTTAGGAATCGTATTTCAGTTACTTGGTACTTTCGTTTGATCAGAAATCGTAATTGGAATACATATAGCGAACTATGTAACTAACCGTGCACACTAATGTGTATTTTGTTGTATTGCATTGCTAATTATTTTAGTTCTAACGAAATGCGTTCATTGTTCTTATCATTCATAGGATTCAAAGATGCTGTGCTTGGGTTGTCGGCATGAAGTTCGTATGAATGAAATTGTTGCCCGGCACAATTGGCCACAGGACACGAACTACATAGATTTCATGAAGACCATTGATGCCAACTTTAACAATGAACGTATAAAGGTACTTTGGTTAGGTCTAGTGCAGAGTAATATTGCATTATGTAATAGTTGGACCACGAGGTTCCGTGGTTTAATCGTGGAAGGCCCAGTTAATCAACGAGCCACTAAAGGAATATTCAAAGTCTATGAAGATAAATTCGATTGCCGGGATTCGAACTCGAACTGTCGCATATCTATCGACAGCATATCTAGCTACAGCGCTCTAATCGACTAGCGCTCCAGTTCACTACGCCACTTTACCGACGAACGCATAACCTGAAGATTTGTACGACTATTCAAACCGTAGGCATTGAATGAATCGCTCGTAAAATCCCTGTATATATTAATATTATAATTTGTATACAAGGTTTATTTGTGTATTTATGTCGTGATATATGACAGTTATCACACGGCATGTAATGCACTCCGTTTCAAGAATTACCCCTCGGGCTAATTCCTTCAAAGTCGTGCATTACATACCCTTAACGCCCTAGGGCCGTGTGTTAACCATTACTTAACGCTGGTATTCCCGCGTGGTGGGATGAAAACCTGCGACAACACGAGATAATGTTGAATCATATTACAATTGTGAACAATGCTATCTAGAGAAGTGTACTATACTAGAGCCAATTGGGTAGAATTCGATGCCAATATGTTACCTGTGAGTATATATACAATATGAACTGGTGGGGCCTGTTCCCTGGAACCTGTCTTGCGGTCTATTCCTCGGAAGCGGACCCAATTCCCGGCAATCTAAAGCAATCATGTGGTTTGGATTAAGGTTAGGGCTAAGAACACTATTTTATTCATATTGTAAGTCACGTTAGCCAATCAGATTGCCAGGAAATGGGTCCGGGTCCGGTTATGCAAATCGATTCCGGGTCCGGCTCGGGAGCATAGATTTCACCTTAATAACGTTACATAACAATTCAATTAATGAAATGTAGTGAACTATTGTCTATCAGACATGGCCGGGACATCTATATTTTCTTTGAGTGCGTACGTATTTTACTATTATAATGTATAAAAGGACAAACAAGTAACTACTTTTCAGATATGTCATCAGAATCCTACAGCTACATGCAATTTGGAATGGGTGTGTGGTGGGCTTATAACCGAATGGGCGCATACTTTAGTTTGTGAAGGAAAATACGAATTGTTTACAGATGGACGAAGCGCTGATATACAACCTGTGTTTGATGTTGAAAACGGCTCTGTACGAATTGTTTACAGGTAGACGAAGCGCTGATATACGACCTGTGTTTGATGTTGAAGACGGCTTTGTACGAATTGTTTACAGATAGACGAAACGCTGATATACGACCTGTGTTTGATGTTGAAGACGGCTTTGTACGAATTGTTTACAGGTAGACGAAACGCTGATATACGACCTGTGTTTGATGTTGAAGACGGCTTTGTACGAATTGTTTACATATAGCCGAAGCGCTGATATACGACCTGTGTTTGATGTTGAAGACGGCTTTGTACGAATTGTTTACAGATAGACGAAGCGCTGATATACGACCTGTGTTTGATGTTGAAGACGGCTTTGTACGAATTGTTTACATATAGCCGAAGCGCTGATATA
>JAUTBV010107887.1:0-14734 GCA_032361325.1 Lepetodrilus fucensis
CCCCCCCCCCCAACCACCATATTAGTATTAACCGGAACCTGATATATAATACCTGCATTACAAATACTGTAGATGTGACGAACCATATACTCAAATTCTGTTCTTTTCTATTTTCAGATGAGCTGATATTATGACATGATGAAGAGAGACATACTGAGCATGGACCTGGTGGCTGTAGCGCTCGTGGTATTGTGCGCTGTGGTCGCAGCAAGCGGACAGAACATAACGTTCACCATCATCGAAGAAGAGTCGGTTCCGGTGACAGTAGGGAACGTAGCGACCGCGTCTAATCTCCGTCAACAGGTCGGAGAAACGGAGTTCAGTGCGCTGAGGTACAGCATTGTCTCGGGGGACAACGGGATGGATGCTTCTTTCACTGTTGAGGAAACATCGGGAGAACTTTACACATCAAAAGTAGTCGACCGTGAGATTCTTTGTGGCCACGTCCCGGTGTGCTTGATATCAATGGATATAGCTGTGCAGTCGTCCAGAAGTGCTTTTTTCAGGAAGATTTCAATATTCGTGAAAGTTCTTGACGTTAATGATAACGCCCCAGACTTCCTTAATTCAGTGTTCCAGCACGATATCAACGAAGGTGAACTGCTTGGCTATACATTTTCTCTTCCACTGGCAACAGATAAGGATTCAGATGGTAAGAATACTGTCCAGTATTACCAACTCACGCCCAGTTCTTTGACGTTCTCTCTGGAACATGTGCGGACAGACGGGAAGGTTTCCGGTCTTTCGGTGTCTCTCACGTCGGAAATCGACAGAGAGTCGCAAGATAAATACTCATTCACCCTCACAGCATATGACGACGGGGCTCCTGCAAGGAGCGGTACTCTCTCCGTAATCATTAATGTGAAAGATCAAAATGACAATGCACCTATATTTGTCCGTCCGATATACGAAACTACTCTTCCAGAAAATGCAACCATTCACTCCAGTGTTGTTCACGTATCTGCTTCAGACAATGACATCGGAAAGAACGCAAACGTATCGTATGGTATCTCAGTACCAACACAAGAAACTGTTTTAAGCCATTTTACAATCGATGCGTTAAACGGACTGATAACCGTGAAATCGCCGTTCAGTGGATTGGGAGGAAAGGTTTTCGATTTTAAAGTTAAGGGAATCGATCACGGTAATCCGCAGCTGTTTACAGAGACTCGGATAATTGTGTCCATCACAAATAATGTTAATGACAAACCCGTCATTGATGTCAAACTTTTGTTCGCCTCTAATGGTGCGGCCACGGTGCCAGAGTCGTCAACGATTGGCAGAACGGCTGTCTTGATTTCGGCCACAGATACAGATGAGGGAAGAAATGGATTAGTTGCTTGCCGAATCAGCGGACTCTATTTTCAGCTTCAGAAGCTGCAATCCATGGAATACAGAGTGATCGTCGCACGGTCATTGGATAGAGAGAAAGTGCACGTGCATAACATAACAGTCACGTGCTCTGACCAAGGAATACCCCCTCTGTCTTCATCCAAGCAATTTAGCATCCAGGTTACGGATGATAATGATAATTCTCCCGAGTTCAGCCAACCGAAGTATTTCAAGACTATTGATGAAAACAACGCCTTTCCTGTTTCGCTGGGTAAAGTTAAAGCAACAGATAAGGATTCTGGTGAAAATGGACAGATTGTTTACACGATCGATAACAAAGTATCTGGACAGTTTTCTATCGATAAAGCAACCGGTGAACTTTTGGCTGTTATGACATTTGACAGGGAGATAGAACCAAAATATACATTTCGAGTTTTCGCAACGGACAAAGGGAAGAATTCGAAAACTTCATCCGCAACCGTGATCGTGAACATTCGCGACAAAAATGATCAAAGTCCAGTGTTCAAGAACACTTCATACGTGTTCAGCATCCTGGAGAACACCGCCATTGGAACGTCGCTAGGCAACGTGAAAGCTGTGGACGCTGATCTGGGTAAAGGTGGAGAAGTTCAGTACACGTTGCGTGGTTCCCCAGTCAACGGCGTCGTTCCCTTCCTCGTCAGCGCCGACGGTGAGCTCCTCACAGCGTCCAGCATCGACCGGGAAAAGATGGAGTCTTACAGTTTCGACATCCTGGCTTCCGACCTCGGCACTCCACCACAGATTACATCAGTCAACGTCAATATCCGCATCCTGGACGCCAACGACAACTACCCAGAGATAAACTTCCCCGTTCCCAACAACGACTCAATCTCCATCCCTCATAACATGGAACCGGGGACCGAGATCGCCATCGTGCAGGCGTACGATCTGGACTCCGGCCTAAACAGCTGGCTTACGTATTCCATCGTCACTGCCAACCAAAGCGGCTTGTTCCGAATTAACTCAAACCAGGGCGTCATTTCGCTGGGACGTGCGATCACTGATCAGGATATCAAGAAATACAGCATCAACATCAGCGTGCACGACGACGGGACGCCTCAAAGGACGACGTACACAGTACTGAGAGTCGAAATCGTTTACGATGACGCAGAGTCTCTCAAATCCAGTGACACCAATATGAAGATCGTCATTATTTTAGTTTGTATAACCGCTTTGTTAGCAATCGCAGTGCTGACGACATTACTGGCAATTCGATACATCGATAACAGTAGGAAATATAAAGACAGTTCTTTCAGTGATAGAGAAAGTGCATATTTAGCTCCCAAACAGACATCAAAAGGGAGAAGTGTTGAATACAATGAGTTAAAACCAGGCATCATTCTGGTTACAGATGGAAATAAACTTGTTAAAAAATCTGTGACATTTCAAAATGAGTCTAAAGACAATAAGAGAAGAGTTTTTGCCACGGAGGAGTCTAAATACAACCAGCTAAGACTTCACTGTGGAGGAAGTACTCTGCTTCATGTACCACCACCTGTTGTTCCAAATAAGGTAACTATTGTTCTTTGCATCATACAATATAACGTGCTTAGTATAAAGACCCCGGTTTAAAATCCAGTCCCGAGAGCCCGGCATCAATGTCAGAAAGTTACCTTTCTGACGCAATCATGATAGAATGTGTTGTCTGTACGATGACAATACAGTTACACCATCCTAGCCGGTGCTCGCAACATTAAGCGCTATGGATGCTGCGGCTTTCATCCTGTTCTAAACCGATGAGCCGTTATATGAGTGAAATAATCTTGAAAGCGGCTCTAAACCCCAATTCAAAAATTACATATACCGGTGTACGAGTATCTGGTTTCATACAATATATCACAATTAGTGAATAACATTCGTATCCTTATATAATGGCCATGTCATTGAAGGTACAATTGAATTGGTGTATCTATTTTATATTCCAATACTATACATACACAGTAATGTTCAATGGGATTTACAGAACCATGGTTGTTTATTTTTAAAAAAATACAACATGTTTATAAACAAGATTTGGGTTTTCGGTAAGCATGTCATTAATTGTCTACATGTATTGTGTTTTCAGTTTAGACAGTCATCTTCATCAACGTCACAAGAGGATGAAGTTAGCGTTGTAGACATCCTTCATCAACATAAAGCATTAGTGCAGTCTCTGCGGCTGACAAACAAGCCAACTAGTAATGTAAGTATTTACTGCGTCCCCCATGTGCACTGTATACCGTACATCACCCGCTACCGTAAGCATGTATAACAAGGTCTGCCCCATTACCGGATTAAACAGTGTACTTCCATTGCATATCACATGATAATATATCTGCACGCAGAACAGCAGCCTGGCCCCAAGTTTACGACATTTATTGAGTACAGTTTTATAATCAAGCTCAAATTGTATATGGAATTTGTGAGCCAAATTTAAATTACTACTCAAAAATAGTTTAGTTATATCTTGGCCTGAATTGTTAATATTATTATGTACAAACAATACCTTGGAACTTTGTGCATTTGGAGGCATACAAATTCATATCGCCGGATCTGTACATTTACCTTATTATATGTTTTAACAGTTGAATCATATTCTTTTTATTTTGCTCTGTATCCTTTCCTTGTAGGTGCATCGTCCTGCATAGCTATATAGATAACACAGTATATTAATGTTAATATCTATATATTTACAGAGAAAGGAAGGAGAAAAGGACCCGGATGTGTGGAGTGATAGTTCGGGCGATACAGTGGGAGCAGATAGCGGGCATGGCGGAAGTGAACTCGATATGAACAGCTGTTTAAAAGTGAGTTGGCCAAGTTTTCTCACGGAAATACAATTGAAAATACTAATTAGCCCCGAGGCACAGAATCCAATCATTCCTACTCGTGGCAATGCTATCGTGTTCACTAATGCATTCGTAGTAAAACATGGCGACATTCTACCTGTAGTATTACAAATTAGTCAACATATACACAATACAATTAGCCACAACTTGTAGATTAATTTTAGATTTTTATTTTTTTATCATCTAGTTCGTAACAATCACATTTTATTTATTTTTATAGGAAATATCTATGTTTAATAATGAGTTGCTAATCTCATCATCTGTGTTTTGATTTCGTGCGTCCTAGTTTTATACGCATAAGTGAATATGCATCTAATAATGTTTGTATTATTATATTCATCGTAATGTTTGTTTACTTTCAGGTGACCGTATGAGATATGGCATCACTCAGAATCATCAAGTTATGACCAGCTTTAAAACGAATATCAGCATTATATAAATCTTGCCATGAGCATCCAGTAAAGAAAAATGTTAATAATGTTTTCCTCAAAACTATTACTACCTCGTTGATTTTGAGCACTTTTTATATCAACATTAAATCAGAGAAATAGTGTCAATACTATAAAGTTGTGATCTGACTACGTATTTTGCATACTGTAGTTTTCCAATATTTGCAATGCAAAATGTTGATGGATTTTGAAAGATGCAATATGAAATATCCATTTAGTGGAAATAATACTGGCAGGATCATTCTGAAGAGGGATACAGTGAACAGACTATATACATTGTGTTAATAAATAAATTACCAATACGCTACCACTGTTACACACTCTGATATTGTTAACACTTCATATTCTAATCATTGGTCATGTCATTACCCTGTTATGTATATACCACTTGTTAATTTTGTACGTTTACATTGTTATTGTTAATAAATTGAAATCTGGAATATACGACAAGCGTTTGTACAATATCTCACCTTCCATCGATAAAGAACTTCTATTAGGAAGAACATATGAAAGAGCAATAACTACATTGTAATAAAAAATAAATTAAATGGTTCCTTCTACACAAAAAATACACAGCACGTCTAGAGTTCCATACAAACAGATGCATTCACGAAAATGAGTTCGTATTTTAATAGCTACACGAAGCTGATTACAATCATAATATATTCTCATACACATGATATGAGGGTTGTACCAGGGTATGTGCAAACAACCACCCAAAGATCGTTTCCATTTTCAATACTTTCACTGCATTAATAATCCACATTAACACCAATTCCAGACGTGAAGCTTGATATGGACAACAAAGCTGTATTGTATAGAAGAATTACGATAGCAATAAACATAGAATTCTAACTATATGTGATTTATACATTCGCACTTTGATGAGGCTGAAGAGGTTTATATGGATTTGAGTACATGCTAAATTATGCCGAACCGAAGATCTGGAAATTCTGAATTTATGAGTTTATTTGGGAGTTTATGACTTATTTGGAGTGTTCAGTTTACATGCACTTTTTTCTTACGATAACTGGCAAGATAAGAAACTTGATGACACTCAGGATATATATGACCTCCAAATGTCTAAATCATATGACAGTTTTATGGCTCTAATAGTGCATTGACAATTCAAAGGTACATTTAATTATTTATTCATTACTCATCGTGGACTATTCAAAGCATATGTTAAATTGCTTGTAAAATATAACCCCGCAATAAACATTAAATGGAAGCGTTTCAGCAGCAAGCACACTAACTACCATCATCACCAATAGAACATGTAATTGCTCCAACTTGCCATCTACCAGGAATGATTTACGATTTACTACTGTTCTCGTTGATTTAGTGTTATAGACGTCACGAGCCGATGCAGACCGCTGCAAACCAAACACGAGCCACAAAATATAGGTAGAATAACAGCTATTGAGGTAAACTAAGCGTGATTAGGAATTCTATACACTGAATACAAAGAAAGTATTTTTATGTTTTAAATGTTATTGCCAGACATTTAAAGCTTTTAATTTTACTGAATTTTCCTTTCATTCAATTTAAATTTTGATTTATGAACATTAATAATTTCACAACTAATCAAAAATGAAAATTGCTTTTCTATAGTAAATTCCGGGGTTGTTTTTTTTTGCGAGTTTGCAAATAGCCTAACCCTTCACTTTTATCTAAAGGTGATACGCCAAGCGGTAAGATATATTACGCTTAATATAATGATGAGTATTCAAAGTTTGACGTTGTAAGGAGACGTTAACATTCTATCACATTGCTATCCTATTATAACTTATTTTATAGCCCAATTAAATCCACGAAGTGTCACAGAGCCAAACAGATTCGTCTTGTTCGTTTATAGCGCATCATTATGTGATTACAGAAACATTACATTGGATCCTAATTATACTATGAACGTCGTTTGTTCGTGAACTGAGACAAACTCTACTCGTTCATAAATCTACCCAGAAGCACGAGCTTATCTACGAGAATATAATCGTTAACTTCCACAGTAGGGTAACCAGGGGTCAGCGAGAATGACCAGGACCCGTGACGGCCCGAGGTCATTGATGGCCAAGTGAAGTCTGTGGAGCAGAGTCAACAGTAGGGAATCCGAGCGTTTTACGTTCATGACCAACATCACAAAACTACAAAAGTTTTATTTCCGGCGGCACGTCGGGTTATGTCTTCAAATATTAAATCTGCTTCAATAAACCTTTGCAGACTCCTCTGATGGGGTTCGTCAGTTTCTCGGGGAGTCAGGCCGACACGTTGGGTGTGCTCGTAAAATTGAAATCGAAAGTCTCCTACAAAGATAACCTGGAGTGTATATGATAAACAGGATTAATGTGTATAGTGAAGGTTAGTAGAGGTCACGGGATATGTGTACATATATAAACCGAATGTATATGTCGTATGATAATTTATCAAACACCGTCTTGGCTGGATCAACATCTAGTCTATAAAATCTCCAAAATCAAATATTGACCTGATGCTAATAAAATATTAATGCTAAACGTATCTCTTCATCTGTGCATGTGGAATTAGAGGTAGATGGACTTATAGAATGCTCTGAAATACAATGCAAAAAGAACAGTATCAACTGTTAAGCAATAAGCATGTTTAATATGTCATATTACTTTATTCTTATACATCTTCACAATAGATACTACTAGTAATCACCATCACATTTATCATCACCATCATCATCATCATCATCATTATTATTTTAAAATGTTTCGGTATTTTCCGAATAGATTGTAATCTATATAAACTTGTAAGATGCGTTGTGGTGAAATAATCTGGATACGCCATCTGTCCTTCGAGAAGATAGGCGAATATAGGACAATACAGGGAGGGGTGACTATTCCAAGATAGCTCGTGCTTAATATCGGTGCCATTAATATGTTCCTCGTTATCGTTCTATCAAATCCTATCTGACACGGGATGTTTGTCACACCAAGTACATATCTGTAAATATTTCTCACGCTTGAGATTATTACAATAACCCGACCCCACCCCCACCCAAAACCTCCCCACCATCCCCAACCCGGTGTTCTGACGCTACAAGATAAAACCGGGAAGGATTCCACCCTGATCCGTCGCACAGCGGGGTGAATCGGGCTGAAATCCACAACCGGTGAAGATAACCATCTCTTGACGTCGTGTCACTCACCTTGTCTATTTCTCCACTGAAATGAACAACCCATGTCTCGACGTCGAATAGGATGAGACAAGCCCGGGTTCCGGTGACAGGGAGTTGGTAACCTAGTCAGGTGATTGCGTGATACAAATCGTTAGTTCGTCAAACTGTCTGCGGTGACTATAACTGTTGACAAGTCTTTGAGATTTGCGTGCAGATCGCTTGTTATTAACACTGAAAGGATATTGATAACAATGTATGTTATTAATACTGATCTATGCCAGTGGTACTCATGTTAGTTCTGCTGGTTGGAATTACAGAACATTATGCTGCAATTGGTGGTGTATTTAGATGTACACATTGTTACAATAATGACATTTCTACTGATAATAATTGACATGTATATCCTAAGATTTTATGATATTCAAAAACATCCTATACCGACCACACAGGTTGCGTTTCTGATTGCCTTGCTGATATAGACTCGTAAACTTGTGCTTTTAGTGCAGTTTTTGTTAAAGCAATACAATCCCTCATTTCCCTCCTTGGCCCTTGCTCATCTGTTCCTTATAGCACTTTCCAAAAAGTGTTGTTACCTCCCCTGAACATGTTCGATTGAATTAGCTCCCTTGCCGTTTCCTAGTAAATCCCGGCAATATGGATGCCAACAGTGTTAATTCAACGGATTTTAAAATGATTTTTAGAAAATGAGCTGGCTAATTATTGTTGGCTAAAACAAGACATTGTTAGACATTAAATCTCTATATTCTCCTCTTACTAGTCTTAGCCCGGTCAATCCAGGGTTGGGCCCACCACACATTGCAACACAAGCTTTTTCAACGGTTTTGTAATAGTTGAGGGCCCCAAAACAACATACTAAACGTCTAGAAAAATCTCATGTTGATAAAGGCATGTTTAAGGCCAAATTCCAAAATGGCCGCCATTTAAATATATTTTACTCTATCTTGGTCACAAAACAATCATTTTCATAGGTTTAAAATGGTAAGATTATTAATTTTATAATAAGAAGACATGTGAACATGCATACTTGTAAATAATATCACATTTAACAAATTGGCCGCCAACTGCAAGATGATGATCACCAAAATAAACATCACCACTAAATAAACATTCTCAAATATTGTATATTGTCTTTCATAATCTGTATGATCAAGTAAAATCAACTATCATTTTTCAAAATCCAAAATGGCCGCCATGAATACCTACATTTTAATGTATTTACATGAACAAATATTTATAATAATACGGAGTCATAATATAAATGGATATCCTGAAAAATCTACGATCAATGGATGGCGCATTATTATGTTCATAATAGAAACAAGGTAGACGATTCTACATATACATGGGTTCGTCTTGCTGATCATCATCACTATTGTCCTGATATGCCCCTTTGCTCAGCAAGGCCTGCATGACCTCCAGGTGACCTCGTCCAGCTGCCAGACGGAGGGCAGTCAAGCCACCGTACGTCTCGGCATCCACGTCAACTTCCGGTCGATCCAACAGGAAGTGGAGGAGGCTACACTTGTTGGTTTCCGCCGCGTGGTGCATGACGGTCCTGCCACTCTTTTGCTCTCTGGCGTTAACGTCCGCACCGTGAGTCAGCAACACGTCAACAACGTCAACGTGCGACTCCTTAGCTGCCAGATACAAGCAGTTACATCCGTCGTAGTTCGACAGTTCCAGATCTTGAGGTGTTCTCTGATAAGTCCTGTCATTGTTGTTGCTCACTGGATCTGAATGGGATGCTTCCTGGAGAAGACAAGACACAATGTTCAGATATCCATCCCGGCATGCGATGTGTAGAGGAGTGTTGCCATGGATATCTCGAGCGTCGAGACGCGACCCCGCGACCACCAGCCTCCGCACCACAGCAGCATCTTGCATGATGACCGCCACGTGCAGTGCTGTCTGTAGGAGCCTGTTCGGAACGTTCAGCCACTCTGGATGTGGAGCCATGGAGACGAACAACGTGGCCAGCTGTTGCTGATGCTGCATGATGGCCACGTGGAGGTCGGTGTCGCCGTCGTCGTCCTGGGCGTACACATCACGTGCACAGGACATCTGCCAATCATGGTCTCTGAGGGTTGGGTTGAACACAATCCGAGGATGCTTGGCCGTATCTTCACGGGAACACTGAAGCCGTTTGCGACACCACTCTACCTCATTGTTATCAGATCCTACATGGTCGTTGTTAAGTCTACGTTGCAATGCGCAGGAATTATAGTAGTCTTCACGCACAACGTATGAATTGAACAAGTCCAAAGACGGACGTACACTATGACGATCTGAGTTCGCAACTGTCAGGAGTTTCATTGAGTCCGAGAGATTGTCTATGTCCGTGGTCTGGGAGCATGACTGGAGTGTGTCCGTGTCTGCCACTGAAACCTCTTGTCTTTCACTGCTCTTCGGCATATTTTAAAAGTCCGTCCGCATTTAGCTGTAAAAGAAACATTATTGTTTATGTCATTCGTTGTGTTTCCGCACAATTACATATGTATATAAATATATACCCATGTAAAATATGATTGTTGATTATCATTAATCATATGTTAGACATTATTAATGTATCCTGTTTTAGTTATTATAACCATCCTAATATCAATCGGAAATGACTTGTTTTACTACTGCAAGTCATTTCTAATTTGGTTTTAAGACAAAAGTAAATTTAAAGTAAATGACACTGCATTATAGAACAAGTATATACTATATTATGCGTAGTACATATTTATATTAATTGCACTATATGATGGAGTTAGTTACAGACACGAGCATAAAGGAAAACATTTACTCCGTAAATACAAGCCTAGGCATACTGCTAAATATGTTTTGGAAAACTAATCATTATCATAGACTATGCCTTCTGTTTAAGTAGTAATTAATGACAGGTAAATTATGGTAATCTTAAGGTAAATCTAATATAGTAGTACAGAAAAGCGCATACTAAAGAAGTTAAAACATACCATGTATACAACAGTCGACAATTTTAGGATACCAAAAGTACCAATTGTGAGGCAGTCAATCACAGGGGAGGTTCATATACCACTGAGTTGGAAAACCCTGACAATAATTCACTGAAATCTACCCAAAAAAGGAATTGTAAGAAAAGGATCTGCAGGGTTTCCTATTCATAGAAACGCGTATTAAAATAACCGACAGTATATGTTAGAAGGGAGATAACTGCCTAATGTCATGCATGACTTGCCTCTACATGAAAATAATATATATATAGCCCTACTCGGAAATGTTAGTGTTTTCCTAATATATAATTACAGTCTCATATAGAGTGGTACACTTGATATTAGGATGGTTATAATAACTAAAATAGGATACATTAATAATGTCTAAAGATAATCAACAATCATATTCACAGACGAAAATACATCTGATCGTGGGGATTCCCCTTTCTGTGACTTGCATCAGTCACTCTAGGTTTTCCCAAACGGGATTTCTCATGTTCATTATTACATCTGTATAATACTTACACTAATTAGGGTAACATGCGATACTGATGCTTTCATCCTGCTGTGTAGGCCAATGTCAAAAATAGAATACAACTAAATCCTTATTAGGAAAACGGCAAGATAATACCCAATCCCGGTATACGTATGAATCCTGTAAGCCAAATATAAATACTATATAAATTAGTTACATTTCGTAAAATATAAATGTAAGCAGAATATGCGACTGCCTGGTAATCAATGTATACATATAAAGCTGATTTAAATACTAAGTAAAACATTTGGGCAAGCCTTCCAAGCCTGTTCGTCTATCAGGGGTCTATCTAAACGCGCATATAGACGTGCAGGGCCTATCTACCTATATGTTGTTGGGAATATAGTTACGTTCTATCTTACTATATGTATAGTGACGATGTGCCTGGGTGTAGAATCCCCAGGAGTCTCTCTAACCAGAATATCAACGCGCAGTGCAATGTTGTAATAATTCCTGGGTGCCGCGTGTCACGTACAGGGTAGTAGAGTCGATAGTTAATTCTACGGAAAATATCGACTTTGCTGCATATATTGATTGCTTTTAAGTTCAAGAAGATGTGACAGTGCGACGTGTTCGATATAATTAAAGAGAAATATAATTAGTTCACATGTCTCAGTGACGATATTGGGTGTTCCTATAAGCATGCTAATAGGGGGTAATTAAGAAATTTACAATAAGCGAGACGTTAATAAACTGGTCTGTCTGTCTGTCTACAATGCTTCACATATAGGCCTATTAGTATAATTAACGTTCTGTCTTTCGTTGTCTTTATGCAGTGTAGTTTCATGTGCGAGTCTTATGTTTGTGTGTGTGCAGTGTATATAGATCCTACATGCAATTTATGACGATGAACATAACTACTAGTATATCAATACAATTATATTTATTTTTAAAGCGTAGTAATCATATCAAGTTTATGACCTACTTTTGTCAGGTAACTATTCTTCCGCATTACGTTCGGCTATTGGTATTAGTAATTGTTAACTAAAACGAAAGAAGGGTTTACCACGGGTATTCTACAGCCTATCATGATCACGTGTCTGTGGGTATATACATATGACAGCTATGTCTTTATCAGCGCACAGCTGGCAGAATACTGGTTTATTTCATGACTAAACTGAAACAATATGCCTGACCATAACATACATCCCAAGTTCACAAAGACATATTGGTAGTATTCTAATGAGTTTGTGACGTAAAGACCAAAACAGATACAACGAAATTTAAAGAGTGAACATGTTAAAAACACTTTTTAAGCGTCATTGTACTTGCTGGGGATGGTACATAGCCAGATTCTAATAGGGTTTGGATCTGTTTTCACGAAAATATACAGCAAACTAGGCTCTGACACCCGTGTGAATTATGGATTTAAAAAACACGAGGTCTATTTAAATATTTAAATAAACTGTTCATATCCGCTACGTTCTGATCACACATAATGGGCCGATATTCACGTATAGTGTGCTATTACGATAAAAGGAACACGTTTGTAGGTATAGCGGTCAGTGGTATACATAGCTACATAGTTTTGAAAGTTGTTATACTTACATTATAATGCATCAATTGTATGCAGTAGGAACTAGGGGACGGTGTTTTGTCTGCAGTTTGGGGTAATTCCCGCTGACATTAAGAAGGTTTCACTTCAAGTCAAACGAAGATCCTCTTCTCATTGTCAGCGAATTCTCTAGAAATTGTCCCCGATAAATTAACAAAGTACGCCAAAGTCAAATATTCCCCCTGGCCGTGTAAAGCAAAGTGCCGGACGATGACAGGTGAGAATACCTGCTAATTAGCCTCGTGTTCTCGTCGCTGTTCAGACCGCTGTTACCTTTGTCTGTTTACCCAGATCGCCTGTCTCAGATCTGTCACATACATGTTCATGCATAACAAGATGGCATATTTGCTTACCATCGTCTAAGCCATAAGGGTAAAAAAAGTTCAGCCTAATTAATTCACTGTTAACTAAAAGTTATATGGTGGTTTGTCTTTGTAAAATAATAGTAATTTGTTGTTCTAGTAATCGTTAGACATTCGTGGAAATGTCAGCCTATCATCGTTCTGCTATATATATAAGGGGATGAGATTCCAGTGTCATATAACTTCACTATCTCCAAGACAAGGTAGGTACAGTTTACTACATTACAACTCTGCGATAGAAACTGTTATCTAGTAATATTAAATTGTATGTATATTCCTGTAGTGCTCTTGAAACTGCTATGGAAGTCAACGTTCTTCTATTTCAGAGTTAAAGCTTTTATTTAAAAGGCAGCATCCTTCTAGCATTGTGTAAGTTGTGAACACTCCTACTTGATGGTCCCCATGTATCTGACAATACTATTTATCTGTTCGTGTATTAATTAAACCTATAGCGTTTAAAGTAAAACATCACAAACGCGTACATAGTCTACCATTGAATTTAGTTCAGTAAAGATGTGTATTAAGATACAGTGACCAACATACTTAATTGATTACAATTTAAACGGGATACAATTGGCTTCTGTATTTGTGTTTGGTATATATGTATTTTAAAGAACATCAATCAAATATGTACAGTTATCATAAATCATTACAAGAAACAACCACTCCTGCCAGCATTTGTATATATATTTATGTATTCACCATTACACTGCATTTGTCTAGTTACTACATTGATATATAATTGATCTGTATAATTCCGGTCGATTGTATTTATGTTCTATGCCATTATTTATATATATTTATATGTTACTGTATATTGCGTCCTCATGATAACCTATGTCCTCCTATGTCGTGAATCACAACCGAGGTGTAATAAACGTTTCAAGTTAAGATATCTAGAAACAAGAACTATTTTAAAACAAAAATATTAAATTATCCAGATAGCTGTACGTAGTCGACTAGCATTATTAGATATGTCGCTTCAAGCTAAATTGTGTGCTAGGGAAAATGTGGTTTTCATTGTTGGAATGTTACTTTAAACATAATATAACTACTGGGATTCAGTGCTTCAATTGATTTGTAAGACTGGGAACTCTATGTACGTATCTCTTCGTACATACAATACTGTTTGCAGTTGATATCCACCGCCAAACATTCAATACGTTGACGTATAATTATAGCAAACAACTTACTGGACGTTCACTTATCGTTAATGCGTAGGCCTGTCTATAGCAGGTTCTACACGAATAATGCAGACCAAACATCTATAGTTTGCAGTGTATCGATATCATTAGTGACATTATACATTCTTGTTACTTTTGATATGTTGTTTGTTCAATGAATAATTGTTTAACAAAAACACTAATAAAGCTTTGCTCATCAGCTATAGTGACTATATAGTACATATAGAGGAAGGGAGAGGAAGGGAGAGGAAGGGAGAGGAAAGGAGAGGAACGGAGAGGAAGGGAGAGGAAGGGAGAGGAAGGCAGAGTAAGGGAGAGGAAGGCAGA
>JAUTBV010107898.1:2500-14734 GCA_032361325.1 Lepetodrilus fucensis
CTACAACAGAATACTCTATCTGTGTGCATAAATCTAACAGTATATGCAATGGAAAATATCCTAAAAACTTTTTTAGACCAAAGGTGAAGAATATGCACTTTGATAATTTTTAATGTAAAAGTTATTTAAGAAATAAATATTGCATAGAAGAAATAGAAAGAGCACCTGAATTCAATTTCAGAATATGAACATGTTATTAATTTATATTGTAAGAATATTTTTATTAAATATTTAAATATTAATTTTGAAAAGATTATTATTATATAAGGGGGTAAAAAATATTAAACGAAAAAAATATTATTATGAAGCACCTGAATTAAATGTCAGAAATCCTACTTGATAATTGAGCTCTTTGACAAGAACTAGACTGTGAGATAGCAGCACTGAATACTTCCTGAATGTCTCAATGAAATACATCACTACGATAAGAACTAGAGCGTGATATACCGGCAGTACTCAAAACACCCTGGCCAACACACCTGTCTCTTTGGCTTCCACCGAAAATATCCAGTTTATCTGGTAACATTTCCGAGACATTTCCATACAGTCTGTGCCACCCACGGGATCGTGGATTGCATCCGACTCGGTGCATGACTGTTACGTGCAAGCAGTCTGATGCAGCGCAGCATCTTCCTGTTGTGATGATAGCATAATAGGTAACGATAGCTTGCTAGAACCCGAACAGCGCCACTTCAAAGAATCCAAATGGAAATTTGCAATTTTAGTATCAAGGGGAGATAACTAATGGTAAGTTTCCCCGATAGAGGTGGATGAAGAAGTTACTGGGAGACGAGCCATAATTACTGTATTCAGACACAGAAATAGTACTACTAAACTTAGAATGCTACTTGTATCAAAGATTCTTCTGAAAAGAAATGCTGTTGCTAGTCAATGTTTTGTAAATATATAGTATATGTAATGGTACAAATGACTGTGTACAAGTTCTATGGAATACTAGCTACAACGCCAAAATGTGAAGAGATCATAAGTTTGTGGCTTTCTTTCACCATGGTCATATGCTCACGGAAGGCATTCAGATCTAACTTTAATACAGCTTATGTTTGATGACTATATCACCTTTAACCTTCTCCCTGCTGGATTAGGTACAGATACTGCTCTTTAGGGCAGCTCTGGTTGCCTTCAGCAGGGAGATATTTAATAGAATATTAGTATCCACCTAAACTACTGAAATTGCCTGAGAGTGAGTGAGTGAGTTAATGAGTGAGTGAGTTAATGAGTGAGTGAGTGGGTCATTATGGAGTTTAACATCACTGCGTGAATATTTCACCCATTTGTGACACATCTCCCAAGAGAGAAACGCATCATAGCCCTTAAAACCTCAAATAAATCCCATTACAAATAGAACTTACATTGAAAGTCACATGGTATTACAGAAGTGCTAACACATAGATTATTCCATTGTAGAGAAATACCTGTCTAGTCTCTTGTTACAGCCGAACTCTGAAGTCGGAGAACTATCTAGCAGTTTATACAGTCTCAATAAAATCCTCAAATGACTCAAAAGGTCGTTAGCAACATCCTCTGATAAACCTTTAGAGAATTCCATTCATAAAACTCCCACTTAAGTTCATCTACCAACATTTTGACATTGATCATTGATAAGGACAAGAGTTTTGTTTCCAACATATTCAATATGATACAAAAGCTTGCATGGAAACTGGATGCTATGAAGGTGTTATTTATTAAAGAAGCGCTGCCAAGAGGTGGGGAGGGAAAAAAGTAGATTTTCCTGGAGATGAGGGTTTATTTGAAGGACCACCCGGTCCCTCAGCTACAAGCTCCCTCAGCTACAAGCAGAAGGGCGGATGTATTGTCTACTTACTTATCATGTAACCAACACCTGTTTTTTCATCAACCAACTACATGATAAAGCTGATATGTCATTGGTGTTGCGCAGACCTCAGAGTGACAGTGTATGGAGATTGGCGGATGAAAATAGTGCACCTATCGATATTTTTCAGTAGTGACAAGTTCATGTGGAAAATCAACATGATAAGAAAGATAAACACATTCTCTAAACATTTACTTTCCTTTTTTATATCTGATAAATTTAATATCTTGTGATTCATATTTTTTACTTTTTCTTTAACACTTTTATTTTTATAAAATGTAGGCCTTTGAGCAATGCTTTCATGATAGGATTTGGTATAAATTATTATTATTGTTATTATTATTAATATAATTTATTATTATTATTATTATTATCATAATAATGATTCTAATATCATGCCAGTCTTATCTCATGACACTCGGGTATGTGTACCCAAAGTTTCTTCTCATGCACTGACTTTGCTCATGACTGGAATATCACAGCCAACTTGTTTGGGACTGGATTACTTTCCTTTCACCTTGACCTTATATAGTGCAATATGTTAGGCAGAGAAATCAATAAAAAAAAACACATTGAAAAAGCAATCATCCAAATGGATCGGAGAGATATCACGCAATAACCATTTTACTATCGGCTTTCACTCGTCTCTCTCAGGCAGAATTAATCAAAAGTTTTTCAATACAGTGAAAACTGTAGGAATTGATTCCTAGACCTTGGCAAGATACTGGTATTATATAGCAAGACAGAGCTTGAAGAGGGTATGTCTGATATGTCTGGCACAGAGCTATGGTATGTCAGGTCAGAACATAGAAAAGGGTGAATGAGTGATTATGGAGTTTAATGTCACTGCATGAATCTTTCACCCATTTCAGATGACCAGAGAGCAGAGACTTGAGAGGAAATTGGTATGTTAGGATGACATTTTAGGACAGAAAAAAACAACAACATTGATATGTCAGAACAGAGCCATGAGAGGTCATTGGTATGTTAGGACAGCCTGAAGGACATTGGTATGTCAGGGCAGAGCCATGCCAGGACATTGGTTTGAGGGACAGCCTGAAGGACATTGGTATGTAAGGACATAGCCTGGATAGGACATTGGTATATCAGAACAAAGCCATGAGGACATTGGTTTGTTGGGACAGCCTGAAGGACATTGGTATTTCAGGGCAGAGGCATGAGAGGACATTGGTATGTTGGAACAGTCTGAAGGACATTGGTATGTCAGGGCAGAGGCATGAGAGGACTGGTCTGTTGGGAGAGCCTGAAGGACATTGGTATGTCGGGGCAGGAACAGAGGCAGAGAAGAGTTAAATCAAGCGAAGACGTGGCGGTGTATCCTTTCTGGCATGATTGATTGGTCATCAAAGTTGTATGAGATGGGAGTTTGTTGAATCAGCATGCTTGGGATTTATGTAATGCAGAGGGAACGGCTCAGATATCACAACTTCATTGCTAGCCAAAATGAGATAATGTGATGCTCAAATATTAAACAGATATGAGAATGGCATCAATATGCTAAATCAAAATGGCATGAGAATGCATGAAATAAACAAAAAATAAGTATTAGCACAATTCCAGTTATATTTGAATCAATAGGTAGAGATGGCACTTGACAATATGACAAGTCAGCTGAGATGCATATGTAACAGAGGATCATGTGATGATCCTGGGATTCAAACCAGAGATGCTGGATTGTGAGTCCAACACATGCAACATCATTTGCTAGTAAACAAAGAACCAAATAGAAAGTCACATTCAAAGCAATCTTGACATTATATTCGGTTCCATTTCTTCAGCAAAAGATGGAGAAAAAAAATTAATCTGCCATTCTTGTTACAGACTAAAACAATTCTGATAAGTATCTGGTTCCAAATGCAGATACATCTGAACTTAATGCACGTACATTTATTCCACAAATCCTTGAACATTACAGCCAGTATAACTGTCTAATGGAGTCAGTGTCACAGCCACAGACTCAATAATACATGGCAAAATAACGGCACTCAGCTAATTACCACCAAGTTACATCCATCTAGAGACAGGTTGACCTAATAATGTGGAGGTGCTTATCTCTTTTCCGCATATTCCAACATAAAAGAAATACTTGAACACTCTCAAATCTTGGCTTTAAAAAAAAAAAGAGTTTCTAGATCTGTAACATTTTTGGCGAAGTCTTCTTTGGCACAGATCTCCTGCAGCAATCTTCAACAACCTGTTGCCTCTGTGTTATGTACAGCCTCTAGAGCAGACGGCAAAAAAAACAGTTCCTGTTTTTCGTGTATACATATATTCGTGTTCTTGGCATTCCAGTCCCCAGTCACAGGGTACTCAGTCAGAGATCTCCATTGCATCTGCTCTATTACGTCTGCTGCTCGATTGCGTCTGCTCGATTGCGTCTGCTTTATCAGAGCAGCAGACATACAATGCAGACAAATGCCAAAAGTATATATCCTACAAACTGTTTGCATAATATGCGGAATATTGTATTAATCTGTTTGAATTTCATGAAAGTTCTCGATGTGTGGGATATATTTCAACACCTGTATTAGAGAATTCAGCTTGATTTTCACCATACTCAAACTTCAAGGTATTATGTTAGGAATTTCCATCAAAATACTGAATTATTGCAATAATATTGAATAGCATCATCTGATATGTATAGATTTAATACAGCGACTGGGCTGAAATGTTCGGTAAAGTTGTTGATGAATAGGTAGAGCATCACAGAGGTAGATAAAAACCAGTTTATCCACCGTTATTTGCACGTTTTAGCCTAAATATTAGCTATGTTTTATCACAACACTGGATGGAAACATTTGATTGCTGTCGTAAAGTTTTTACATTGAGTTTATAGTCATTTTTAGTTCCACATGTTAATGGAAAATACATTAAATATACCGAACAATATACCGAACAAAATACAGAACAATATATACATTTGATCCACTAATGAGTCTGACTGTCAATTTTCTATTTATTGCCTTTTTTTACCAAGGTATATAAAAGAAGCAAGCAATAACATATCATCTAACAAAGAACCATAGCATCCATTTATTGATAACATAATTCCCGAACCTTTAGCTCAAAGCGAACTGGGACATTTCGATGTACGTACTAATCTACCACACCTGACACTGCATTGTATAACTCGTCACTACCCTCAATCAAACGACACCATAATTACTTCATTTATCCATCTGCCTCATTTATTTGTGTACGACATTATCAGGACGACCACTGACTGCGGATCACCTATCACCGGAGAGTGAGCGAATGATTATGGAATCTAACATTGCTTCGGGACTGTGATCACTGGTATAAGTCAGCAAATCCCAAATGGGTCCATATAACCCAAGGCCACAAATGGATGCAAAGCAACGCCAGATTTACTTCCAGGATTCTACAAAAGCACTGCTAATACAGACTGCAATCCCCCCAGAGGGCGCAGTAACACAAATGTTGCATTAGGCCTCGTAACGGTGGCTGTAGGTGTAACTGATGAGAGTGTGCCTTGTGGGCCTTTACGACCCGACCACGGAATACCTTGATGCTATGTGCTTCTCTGGATAAAGAAGCAGGAAAAAACATTGCCGCTGTGTTATGTTGTATTCAAGCCTTATTTTAACTTTTCGATAACAGTGCACATGCACCAGCACATTAGATATGATAAAAGTACATATCATTATTATTATTATTATTATTATAATTAATATTAACAATCGTAATATGGAATACTAATATATATAGATTAGGCATCATATCTTTTACATTTTATGTAAATCTTTAAATTTTATGTAAATCTTTACACTTTATGTAAATCTTTATATTTTATGTAAATCTTTACATTTTATGTAAATCTTTACATTTTATGTAAATCTTTACATTTTATGTAAATTCTTAATGCGGTATATTGCTTCCACAAGTAATGTCCCTATAGATCGCTTAGCATTAATGATGTCAATTCTATTACATTTTACTTGCCCAAAGATACATTGTAAAATAATGTTGCTGTAGGAATCCCAGTAGTTGTAGTGTTTGACCATCAAACTACTGGTACTATAACCATCCACCATAGCCAGGTTTTTTAATAATACTCTTAATGTCATACTGATGGTACCATAAACAAACAAAAAGTAACACAACATGTGGGCGTGCAAGGATAAAACGTTACCCGTCCTCGCTGAAAGTAACCCGTCGCGGGTGTGCGGGCTCTATTTCGAACACTGCTTTTAGAATACATTACTATCAAATTAAGACTTGATAGCAGTGTTCGAAATTACTGCTGGCCTGCTGGCCCGGCCATTTCTCCCAATGCTAAAGGTATCCTAAGGGCCAGTAGAAATTCATGTGTTTTTGTAAACATTTGTTATTTGTATCAATCATTATTCGGGCCAGTAGGTTTTGAACACTGGTCATATGACATCAAAGTTATTAACTGGTTCACAACTCGTGTTGAGCTACTTTGCATAATGGATTGGAGATGGAAACCAGTTTTTGCGCTGTCACATGAAGGAGGAAATAAAGCACTAGATACCTGAAGATTGTCTGGAAGAATGCTATGATAACTGTGAATATGGAGCATACAGAAGGTCCTGCAAAATCTTGGGACCAGTTTGTTTTGTGCTGGTCCTTATGCGGAACCCAAGGTGATGATAATGATGAGCTCTATAGAACGACTGGCGCCAAACTGATTTCATGAAGGACTAAGAATCTGACTCCAGTTCCAAAGATCTATTGTAGCACTACGAGAGCCATAACGTCATGTTAACGTATACAACATTTACAATGGTATAAGAGATACGTTTCTCGTAGCGCTACGATCGTTTCATGGCACAGGGGCCTGGGTTCTCGGACGCCCACAGTTGCCATACTCACTCGGTCATTCAACCGCGGCCTCTTCTTATGTCTGGCAGGGAGAGGATCCTCTGGGGGGTTACTGTCTATAGCCCAGTAGGACCCCTGAAATATACATGCAACACGTTCAGTACCTAGGGTATGTACATATCTGGTCCTCAAGGAGTTTACTGCTACCAGTTGAACTAATTGTTGTAGTAGAACCAACTGGCATTGTACAATATATACAGCTCCCAGTAGTTTTACTTGAACAAACAGTTCCAGTAGACTTGTCAGAGTGAGTGAGTGAGTTATTGTTTTACTTCACGGGTGGGAATATTTCACCCAGGTGATGACAGACATTTCAGAACTAATGTTTGAAGTAATCAATTATTACAGTAAAAGCAATTGTTCCAGTAGGTCAAACTATAGTATACATGGTATAGTACTAGAACCAATCATTCTAGTTAAAACCAATTGTTATAGTAATCATGGTAGAACCAATGATTTAAATACACCCAATTGCTATTTGGTGATAGCTGAACCAATAGGATTTAGCTGTCCCAGTAACCATTGCAGAACCAATCATTTCAGCAGCCAATTGTTAATTATTTGCAGTTAACTTTAATTTGGCATGTTTCATGTACAAGCATAACCGAGTCGGCACCAGAAAATAACCGGAACATACCTTCCCCGGGTCATCTTTTGACCTTGGCACCTTGAGGAAGCACTTGTTTAATGACAAGTTGTGCCGTATTGAATTCTGAAATAAGAGACACACAATAATTAAATGTCAACTAGCCACAAAACACCAGAAAATGTATTAATATATATATATTCCCAGGTATCGTTTCATAGAACAGTCGTAGCACTACGAGAGACATAACTCCTTAGCAACTCCATGCTAACGTACACGACTTACAACTCCTGTAGCACTACAACTGTTCTGTGAAACGGGCCCCAGGTATTATTGAAGATCATTGACATACATCGCTGAAAATTATAATTTTCTATGTTATTATCATAGTGGCAATAACTCTGTTATATTATGATACTGCTTGTCATTTGATACATTTAAACACAGTCCATGTTGAACTAGCATTAACACATTTATTACTCATCCTGCTCATGTTACTGATAAATGAATGACGAACAGAATAGTTCCTAACCCTAACCCTGACACGTATCTAATAACTCGCTCTATTACCATTAACATTACTAGTTCCAGTGGCTTCAGTTTGACACAAATTATAAATGACAATCCAGCTGAATGGCAGTTTTGAAACCCCGACACACTTCCTGTAATTACTGACATATTAAGCAGGATCCATGTAACGGATACTCCCTAGGGAGTTTGCACTGCTTTGTCAATATAGATCTCAAGCCAGACTGGAGAGTCACAGACACAGGGGCAGGGATTTCATTCATTGATTGTTATGAAATCCTACCATTAGGATCTGCTTTGTGTGTGTGCATTAACCCTCTCCCTGCTGGATTAAACACAGGCAAGTAGCTCTTCAGGGCATCTCAAGTTGCCTCCAGCAGGGAGAGAGTTAAACAACACTTGCACTAGAATTTGCAGATACATAAGTAGATCAGACTTCTACTTCCAATGACAATGTATTATCATAAAGTTATATGTATCATTTACATTTATAATTATGTTACTATTTAAACTCTTCAGAGATTATTAACTTTCTCCCTGCTAAAATGTATTTGGTCAATTGTATTTTACCTGAAAGTGATACGTCTACCATGTCTACACAGGTATATACATGTATTTGGAAACAAGCTACATTTCCACAAGTCCCACCATGTTTATATGCCTTTTGTTAATTCAAATTTCATCTAATTACATGTTTGTTTGATCTGATCAATGATAACATGATTATTACACAATACTAGAACTTCTGAAAGTCATGCATCACTGATTTTCAATCAAAACTCACAAGTGCATGAAAACGTCGCGCAAACATTTCTATTATCGTCTTATCGCGACTGTTTATCTAAATATCATACAATACTACATATGATTTTATAGCTTTAAAATTGGTTATACATAATTAAATATTTGAGTGCTTGGTCAATCAACCATGTGCACATGCCACCATGCATACTGCCTATCATCAGTTCACCATGTTCACAGCAGAAGGAAATGTAAAACATGCAAGAACCAGCCAGTGCTCAGTGAACTGAGAACGATAACAATAATTAGTACATCTGTGAGGGGCAGTGATGATGAATTTGGAAGCACGAGATGGAATAATGACCCAGTAGCGCTTTAAACACGGCAGCTTGGGTTGTATACTCCAGGCAGAAGTAAATTGAGTGCAAATTGATCCATTGACCGGGTAATATGCAGCGCTATGAGTCTGCCTTTCAGCATGGATTTTGTGCAATAAAAATGTTTACATTATTATTATTATTAACATTGGATGTCCGAGTCAAAGGTCAAGGGTTCAAATCCTGTCCCGAGGGCCTGACTTCAATGTTCAAGCAAGCTACCTTTCCAACATGATGATTATAGGATGCTGTCTGTATCGTGGCAATACATTCTTGGTCTGTCACACTCACAGTGTCAGTACCAGCCTGTGAGTACCAGCCGGTGCTAGCAGGTTCACCAGTCTAGCTATATGGATGTTGCAGATTTAGTTCAGGCCCCGAGATTACGAAACATTTCTGAGTATGATTTCATACTCTACGCAGAATTTTGTTCATAAAATGTCATGTTTTTTTAAGCATAGCACGTGAGTTGAGCACAAAAACGTACTCGTACAAAAAGTTCCGTAATCTCGGGACCAGGACTCTACATTAACTTTTTGATGCACAGGTCTGTGTCCTGTCGGAAGTGAAACTACTTGCCCTGTATGTAAATCATGGCTTGTTAATCTGGGATATTACATACCATGATTAACAGAAATGGACAGACCAATGAATAAATGAATTACTAGTATTGCTTAATTCCATTTTCAAAAATGTTTTAACTACATGTATCTGTGGAAAAAAACTAAAATTAGGAAATGATTATTGCCCATCCAGCTGTATAATGAATGGTAATTGACATGATTGAGTACAGAGATTTTGAGTGCATGATGATGATGAGAAGGAATCTCATTGATTGAATAATCAGTTACATGGTTACGGTAGAGTAATTAAATCATAATTGGCAATTGATTACAAAAGATGTAGACATGATTGAGATATTTGTAATCATATGACAATGGTACCAGAGAGTTAATGCCCTGTATCCAGAAAAAATACACTGTTTGCAGGGTTTCACTTAGGTTTAAATTTTTACGAGTCCAGGGGACGCATGGTGATATACTTTTCACATCCCAAGTATGCATTTCACGTACACTCGGAAGAATTAGAGTTACTCCCCTTTGCACGTACGTAAAATGATGAAGGTTTTATTCGCCGATTGCAAACAGCAGTAACTAGAGTATATGACCGTTATTTGATGTTATTATATTATTCTATCTCTTCTAACAATCTAATCTATGCTGTGATGTAGCAAATTTAGAAATACGATAACAAATGAATCTCAAGTTATCAAAGAGTCCAAACAGTGTTCGAATTAATAATGTTTATTTTCAAACACAGCAATATACAACTTGACAAAACCCAAGAGCATGTTGAATGGATTGTCATCCTCACCCTCCACAAGTTCTAATTCTCAACGTTGTTCAGCCTGTCACATCACATCAATATTATTCACTTTAGATATACATGTAATTAAGAGAGCTGCCTTATAATTAAAACAAAATTCTGTAATCAACACAATTTCAGCACTCGCACTTGAAATATTTGTCCAAACTAAAACTCCATATTTATCATGTTAATATTACTTCAGTTGTAAAGTCCATTAATTCAAATACATATTTGTGTAATTACTAATTTATTACTTTCCAGATATTAATTTGATTATTAATTGATTAACCCGCTCCCTGCTGAATTAGGCACAGGCACAGCTTTAGGGCATCTCTGGTTGCCTCCAGCATGGAGAGAAAGAAGAATGTTCATTAGCTGGAATATAGTTACGGTAGTTTAAATTAAATATATTATTACACATGGTTTTACTTTGGTTTAATTTTTACGAGTCCCGGGGACGCATGGTGATATACTTTTCGCGTCCCAAGTTAGAAAAAGGGAGTCCCATGCATTTCACGTACACTCGGAAGAATTAAGAGTTACTCCCCTTTGTAAGTAAGTAAAACGTAAGTACCCTGGTAAAATGATGAAGCAGCATGAGTTTTATTTGCCGATTACAAACAGCAGTAACTAGAGTATGGTGTTATTATATTATTCTAGTCTCTTCTACCATCTATGCTGTGATGTAGCGAATTTAGAATTTATGTTTAATAAAGTACGTCCAAGAAGACGCATAGCAGAATATTCATGTGTCCAAACTTGCATATTTTTGCGTATGGGACGCAGGATTCCGCATTAGCAGAAACCCTGATTCCAATAAATTATAACACTTCATGATTGATCATGGATACATATATCAATACATATTGAACCTTAAGTTTGAAGATGATAAAACAACAAATTTAATTATTAACTTAAGAAACTTGATTTACTATAATTAGGCATGTATAGGATACAATGTGATATATTATTGATGCCTCACGTACATACTAAGTTGACATAGATAGGTCGGGTTGAACGGGATGAAAGGCTACCTGCCGAGTCTTAGTCAAGGATATCACAATCACATGATCATCAGGATCATCTAGTATTAATGTGGCTAATTACCTAGAATGTGGCCCACCTTTTTCATCTTCAGTCCATCACAAAAAAAAATGTATTCACTCTACATGAAATACATGCTACCTATCATTTAAGCAAACAACACTCACTAGTCAGCTAGTATTACGTATTTGTACCTGGCATGGTGGGTACAGATGTACCAAGGCTATAAAGTAAATCCTTCAGACACAAATTACTGGAAATACGAGAAATAAATAAAAATTGGACAAATGACCGACTTGTCTGATAAAAATCTGACATTTACGAAAATAATCGGGCATTGATCGACGCCCATCTGAAACAAGTTGCATATCATATATGCATAATGTATATACAATTTCAATTTTACAAAAATTATCAAAAGTCACATATTGCTATTGTAAAGTGAAATTTTGATATTTTGATATTCAACTGATTGTATAACATGGTTTATCACCCAATACTGTGTTTTCGCAGTAGATATTGCTTTCAAATAGCAAGCGATATCTACAGCAGTGGTTTAGTGGTTTATTTGAGTGTTCTACCATTGTGATCATGGTGATGTCAGTACTGTAGATATTGCTTTTGATTGTTCTACCATTGTTTGACACAAATATTTGATAATGTCATCACTACCATTGTGACGTCATAACATTGCTATGTCACAGTGTAAATGCACAGCAGCTTAACTGTAAAATCTTTCACATGATGTGGCATTTTTCTTCTTAAATGACTTTTAAATGATATTGGGTGATAAATAGAATCTCACCCTTGTGTCTTGGAATATCAAATATATCAACACTCGTCGATGAAAG
>JAUTBV010107909.1:0-14732 GCA_032361325.1 Lepetodrilus fucensis
TCAGCTTAGATCAGTAGATATCCTAAATCTAAAATCTAGGAGGAGTTCCCAATCAGCTTAGATCAGTAGATATCCTAAATCTAAAATCTAGGAGGAGTTCCCAATCAGCTTAGATCAGTAGATATCCTAAATCTAAAATCTAGGAGGAGTTCCCAATCAGCTTAGATCAGTAGATATCCTATATCAAAAATATAGGAGGAGTTCCCAATCGGCTTAGATCAGTAGTACGGGACAAGTACCAAAGACACAAAATGTGCTAAATGTTAAAAAGTAGGTTGCCCATAGTGCAACTTAACTTGCTCCTGTACATAAGGCATATGTTAGTCTAGAGCCCTGATCCTAAATCTATTAACAGTTTCCAATGGGCTTAGATTGGGTCATGCATCACAGTAATCATGGTAATACACCCTCACCATACAGGAATAGGACTCTCGTATGGAAACTAATGTTTTGAGAAACGAGGCCCGTATTCTCGAAACTTCTTAGCTAAGAACTTCTTAGTGAGAAAAGTTCTCTTCAACAATTAATACAAGCAGAAACCCAGTTAGGAAAATTCTTAGGACTTACGAAGTTTCGAGAATACAGGACCCTGGTTCCTGGAGACACGACTGTCATAAATGTATTACCGGTAATGATGATCATTTCAGTACATTCACTTGCTCTACATACACAAATAACAATTCTGCCAATCACGGGGACCAATAAGGAAGTCATATATTTCAACCTGAATCAATGAAACCTAATTTAAAAGATCAGACAAAAATTAATAAACCTGTAACCTAGTCTACACGAAATAAAAAGTGTAAGAATATTGTACAATAAAACTGGGAGATATCCAAACATAATTGAATCCCTCAACACTATTAAAACTAGAACCTACCGGTAAATCATGCATTTTGGTAAATCATGCATTTTTTCAGTCATATTAAAATCTGATGCTTTCTAAATCTTTTCCCCAAAAGTAGTTTTCTGTAGAAAGCTTGTGACTACAACCCTACAACCATGATAGGCTGTCAAGGTTTGTCCCCATTGGTGTTTTATTTGTGGCAGTGTAAGAAATGAGCTATGAAGGCAACTATTGATCCTCTTTGATAGTTAACAGTGAGTGACAGAGATTGGCAATACTGGTTACGGTATTATATTTTATGAACCAAAATGTTGGAGGGTGATAAAAAAAAAAAAAACATTCCCATGTAATCACTGCATTAGGAGGAATACTCTGGCTGTTGCTTCAAGCTTATTTGCTACTTCAAAACGAAAGAAGAAATAATACAATATAATAATAACAATACTAATAGTTCTCTTGTTACTTGTATCACACATAACTCCATGCACAATGCATGCTCATAGAGCATGTTTAGTCATGTGATGAATTACTAATTATTAATTGGCCTTTGCAACTGCTTGTGTTTGTATTTGCCGGTGACCATTCTATACACGAGTGAAAAGTACATAGAATATTTCTTTATTTTTTTGCGATGCGTGTAATTTGATTCTTGAGTTTTTGTCAATAATGTCACTTGCGCGTAATTTGAGTAACGCATAATTAAAGTCTTTTACAGTAGTCCAAATAAGCCAGTCTGAATAGATGGGTCTTGAGTTTAGATTTAAATGTCACAAAACTGGGACAGTCGCGGAATTCTTGCGGGAGAGTATTCCAGATACTTCAACTTCCATTCAAGTGTAACACGAAATATTCAATACTAACCCTCTTGGATTTCCCAGAGACCTTGTTATCCAATCTATCCAGATCTTCGCTGACCTTGAAGTTGATGGAGGTCACCACCTTCCTGTGTGCTACAATAGGGTGAGACGCTGCCAGTGTTACGATGCAGATCCTACAACAAACGAACAGCATCACAATCACGTGGATCAATAATAATTTACTGAAAAAACTTGCACATTGTTTATTTTTGGCAATGATAATAGATGAAGTTTTATGTATATGAATTTTAGTAATAAAGATGAGGATATATATTAACTTACTAATTAGGAAACCTAGTCCAAGAGAGAAATTATATTGTATACTGTAATTTCCTGCTTATTGGCCACTACACCATATAGCCACGCAAAATACAAGGGTCAAAATACGTCAATTTAAAAAAAACATATTGTCAGATAGCCCGCACCAACGTATAGCCAGTGTATAAAACTCCAGCAATTTCATGACCAGACATGACGACTGGAAAATCTGAGAAGTTACCCGTCCTCATACATGTTGGCCAGTGATCGATGATATATATACATCTTAAAAAACAAACAAAAAGTTACACGACATGCGGGCAGGCAAGGATAAAATGTTACCAGTCCTCGCTGAAAATAACCTGTCGCGGGGTGCAGACGGGCTGGGCTCTATTTCGAACACTGGTATAGCCAGCAGTTTACAAAATGAAAACAAAGAGCCGAAACCACCAACAGACATGTGACATTGGCTTGAGTGTGAATATCACATTGAGTAGTCGGCTGATTCATTGTATTGTAAGGCAGAGTTGGTGCAGAATAACACTATTAGTATTAGTATTAGCATTAGTGACATCAGTGATGATGAACTTTGCTGTTTTTGTTTTGTTCTTCATTTTAATTATGTAAAGCATCAGATAGCCAACAGTGGTAGATATTCTGCAGCAACTAAACATTTTTTTTTTAAATTTAATGCAGGAAATTACAGTACCAGCATTAAAAAAATGTAAGTTTTATCGAATCAACAGTTCAGGTGGATTCAATGAGAACAGCAATATGGTACAATAGTAAATAGTATTGTAAATCACAAAATGAATGCGTCACTAATTTAATGCGACCTCTAGATTTTGGACGTAAATGCGACACCAATAAAATGCGAACGGCCATGTCTCCATTCATGTTTGTTTATTAGTCTTACCTTTAATGCGCAACAATTAAATGCGACAATACGGCGATCGCATTTTTCGCATTAATATTCTGCTCGCGTTAATTTCATTATTTACAGTACATGATGTTTGTAGATTATGTTCTGAGAAAGGGTTACATTCTTGTTTCATTACTAGTAATAAAAATAATAATAGCAATATATGACACATAAGTATTTGTGTACTTGGACTAGATTTTATGACTGCTTCTTTAAACATTGAAGCTTTCATATAATACTGAAGTACCATTGAAATGTTTCTTTACCATAATAATCAGGGACACTTACTTATTGGAGTGTGACAGAACGCAATGGTCCTCTCCATCATTTCCTTTCACATCTGTACAGGAAATAAATATGCATATATACATTTGTTAACTTGTGCAATAGTATACTCTGATTGGTTGATATAAATATAATGTTTTCATATATTTATCCAGGCTTTGAACATTATACTATGCAAACTGGTCGCTATAGATAGTACCTCTAGAGTTAATCTTGGCCCTGTTTATGGCTGTGTAGTTATAATGTTTCGCAATACTAACTTCAAGTTCAGCATTATCAGATTATCACTACCCGGCCATAAACAGGGCCACGAGTTAGTCCAGAAGTCTAGACGTCTATGGCACCAGATGCATTTAGCTTACCGGTATACATCCTCGAAAACCCAGGCCACTATGACTACACTAACTTCCGTCAAATACCCTGGGATCACTGTCTACGCGAGATAGGTGGAGATAACTCTGAAAAACTCTCTGCCTATCTCGCATGTATCACTACAAGAGCTCACGTAAGCCTCACGCACCAGTCACATGTCTAGTCTCTGATTGGTTGCTTATATAATGCATTAAAATATTCAAACAGGCTAACCATAGTCGAAAACAGAGTTCTATATAGACAGTATTTGACGGAGGTTAGTGTAGTCATAATGGCTTGGGTTTTCGAGGATGAGACTTTCGCGAACATTGATGCTGGACTCCTGGGATGAGATTTGACTGTTCTACCACTGCACTACCACCCACCAGGTTATTCTCTAAATAATGTTTGTATGTTTATTGGACATTCAGATGCCTTGTTGCATGGTCTGGTCAGCAGAGTAGTTCCAGAAGACCGCCTAGACGAAGAGGTACAGTATGTCAGCTGGTTTCCACTATTTAACATTAATATAATGACAGAGAACCATTATTTGCCCTTCTATGAACGGCATAGAAGTGATTAACTTCATAAGACCATAAAGTCGAGGTCATTATCTTTCATAACAATGGTTGATTGTTCTTCTGTCGTCATATGATTGTTCTTCTGTCGTCATATCATTGTTCTTCCGGCGTCATGCCATGTCACAATTATATTTACTGCATAGTTATGTTCTCTGAATTATTTCTCATAAAAACGTTGATTTCTCGTTATCCAAACTTGCTGTCTGCTGATTTTAGTTATTGTCATATAAGAAATTAATGTCGAGTCATCATGGAATTTGGTCTCTTGACCCATTAGCTTCATGGCACAATGAATGCTAATGACTCAACATTAATTTCTTAAATAAAGCATTTACTTTATCACATACATAACATACAAAAGAAAATGTGAGGGCTGGTAAAGCATTTTGGTAATCCAGTAATTACAAAATTAAAATTATTTTAAAAATGACAATCACTTAATTGGTTGCTGTGAATGTATTAAAATCGAATATACTTTGTGATTATTGCGTTCAAATCATTTCAGACGATGAGAATAGCGCAAAAAATATGTCAAACTAGCAAAAGTGTCACAGCCCTAGGGAAAGCAACATTCTACGCTCAGATGAATCTGGACAAATCGAAGGCATACAAGTAAGAACGTTTAATACACGGCTCATAAGATGAGCATTATTTTCAAGCAAATACATGGTGGATTTCTGCGGAATAACTTTTCGATAATGAACAGTGTTGATTTTAGGCAGACAATGACTTTGATGTAATTATTTCTCAATTATTTATTGCTCAACAGCAAGACATTTTCCCCAGTTTTCCATGTTTTATTCCAATAAAATGATTATATTAAATAATTAGATTAACCCACTCAATACGAGTGATTACGGAAAATCAACGAGACCATACTGCTCTAATAGGTGCACTATCTCCTCGTATACGAGATTGTTACGAGAGTCCTTGCGCTACCTACAGCAAATGGCTACTACAGTACCTTCCATATATGGAAGCACCGTAGTAGCCTAGCGCTGTAGGTAGAGCATGAGTAGATACGAGAGCTTCGAGAAACAATACCCATGGTCATTGACAGATGTGTAGACAATGACAGTGTTTCAGAGAATGTGTTGACAGCCATTGTGCAATTTTCATTCCATTTTATTTTTCCTAAAGACTTGCAGGAGGTGTAATGGTGGACAATCTAGCTATGCAAGACGGAGTGGAAGGAATCAAGGCTTTTATAGAAAAAAGAAAACCCACATGGACTCATGTTTTGGATAAGGGCAACTGAATATTAACCTTCTCAGTGTTAGAAGCTATTGGATGTGCCTGGTGTAGCTGTGCTTATATACGAGATTATACAGATTACAGCCATCAATAGATATGTTTGGCAAGATATAGATATCAGAGATAAAAGAAAATCTATTCGCTGGTATGATTCTTTCAGAATGTGGTATGAATGCAATAGATGGATTTAATATGCTCTCAAGTCAGTGTATTGGAAATGTGTTGAGTATCCAAGAGTGATGGTTGTAATAAATATATATTATATATTTGAGAAACGTTATTTTATGTATTTAAAAAAAAGTAAGATTGATCGCGTATTTATTCAAACTACTCCACTCAGAATGGATTGTTGATCATCCATTCCCCAACATACTATGTGGGTGGATAATGGTAAATTGTAACAAATTAGTGATGCCAAGGGGCATACCACAGTTTTCATTATTAACGGTGGTCAAGTAATCTGTAGGAAAAAGTAAGTTTTCCATACAAGTTCCATTGTCTGTGCCCTGATGTCTTGACTATTATGTAAAATGAATGGTATTTTGCTCCAAATGAAGTGAGTTCCATGCAGTTTAGTTTTCTATCACTACACTAGCAATGCGAGGTTGTTCGGCGACTTCGTACAGATTTTCACTGTTCATCTTTCACTGAATTTTGCAAGGGGTGCGCATTATACACGAGTAAATACAGTATGTTAATTTCTTTATAGGATTAATTGGGCCTTTCTGTACAAGTGGGTACAAAGCTAATTGCATACTGAAATAGCTTAGCATTGATCAGCAGCCTCTCAAATTAAGCTTACTTATATGATGAATGCTAACATGACAATGGAAGAAAACTGGTATGTCCCTTTAATTTAAACAAATCTCTTAAAAACATGTTGGTAGTTTGTACTACATGTACTGTATTTAGTATAACAGTGGAGACATACTCTACAAGCAACTGGCTGAGACGATCTCTCATTAAAAGTGGAATCTCATAATTGTTCCCATAATAATATTTATTATTAATATAATGTATGTGATTGTGGAAATACAAATTACTGTCAGATGTAAATGTGCTTTTGTATTTGAAGTGAACAAACAATTTCTTTTGTAATTATGAAGAAATTATGGATTTGATCATTGATGGAATAAATATTTAATTTAAGACATTCTTTCCTTTTGGATTTATGATCTATGTACTCTTCATTTATAATATGGCACCCAGCTTAAGACAATCTCACAATGTAGGTGTTTGAATATTATATATTAATATTAAATGTTGTGATAATATTCACATGCAGAATCTTTCTAAAGTGATAAAAAGAGATATGCAGTAGTTATATATACAAGTTTTTATTTCAAATGAAAGTGAATCAGGCACCGAATGGACTGAGCAACTGATCACATGATCGATAACATACCATATCATCTAATTCATATTCTACAATACAAGTAAGAAATCTATACTTTGAAATACATTCTATTCTATTTACAAAATAAATTCAAAATTATGCAGCATACGGACATTGATAAGCAAGATCTTTGTTCATTGCTGCATTCATATATTATCTCAATGACTACGATAATTGTCGACTAGTTATGAAGGACGTCTTATATCACAGCGAATGGGTAAACAGATACAATGGACGGAAGTTGTTAATAATAAAATAAATGACTATCACACATGTAAATAAAGATTATGATAAAGCTCTTACTAAACTATGCAAAAATAAATTTATTAACTCATAAATATTGATACTATTCTATGGTTAAAATGTTCTTTCTCAAGCATGGCAACAGACAATTGTGATGTCAGTGTAAAATATGCACAGGGTCTAGGGGCTGCAGTGTACAATCCATATTCAGGGCAAAATAAATCGACCCTAGGACAAATCAATCAATGGAATCCTGTAGAAAATGACCATGCCTGGTATACAAAAGTATTAGACATAATCATACGATACATGTATTCCAAACTGGCATCTGAAACATAACCACCTGGCATATACTGAAGAAACTGAATAATGGCATACCAAAATTAAACAAGATGTCATATGTCAGAATGAACATCTATATGACATAATACACATACATTATTTGTATATAAAAAATATTCAATATACATAATAAAATAGATCTATGTATCTTTGGTACATACAATTAAAGTTTAAACAATATTTGTTGCTTACTTCCCATTTTCTAGTTCAAGAAATTAAATAAACTTAACGAATACAATTAACAATAAATTACCTAACAATAAAATAACCAAAAATAAATAAATAGATTTTTAGTTTGTGTTAATACGGCAAGTACTTTTTACTGAATTTAAGTATTTGATGTATAAAATCAGCATTCAGACTGCAGATATGTTTTCTTAATAATTGCAAAAATGCAACAAGTGTGACAAGATTGAGGGAATATACAAAGACAAAGTCTTTATAATGACTATGCTATGGAAAATAATTCATGCAACAAATTATAAATGGATACAATCACAGCTGGCTTATCAGACAAATCTTTACTCGAAACTACATGTTTAATCAGTTGTTACGTTCTTGTGATTGATACTTTTAAAGTGAACAGTTATTTAAATCCAATAGTCTCAAGTCGATGTTAATTAAAAAAAAAAAACATGAATAAAGTATGTATGTACGCAGTTCTGGATTACAATAAAAATCAAACTGCATCGTAAGACTGACATATGCAGTTTTACGAGGAGGTATGTCTGCTCTCTTTACTAGGTCTGGTCCTGAGATTACAAAACTTTTCAAAGTTTTATTCATAAAAACGTCATATAAATTTTGAGCTTGAGGATGAAATCATTCTCAAAAAATTTCATAATCTCGGGGCCCGATGTCTAGTTCCTTCCTTCATTTAAATGGTACTGGAAAGTTGAAGAATGTTTTCCTCAATATCGTAGCGTATTGGTGCTCATGCGTGGCGGGGCGTTCTGGACGGCCATGCTGTGAGACAATGACCGCATGCTGTCGGCTAGACGGCCAAACTCCTCCCACTTCTGACTCTGCATGGTGTGCTCCATGCTCTGGTCCTGCTCGTACTGATTGAGGCGAGTCTCTATAGATATCATCTCCTGTCTCAGACACAGCAGCTCACGATCCTTGCCTTCGATCTGGGAGTGCAGAATAATATTACCATTAAAAATCTACTTGCAAAATATATATAGTAGCGATAGAAACTAACTTTAAAACTTACTAGCCTACTAAATAGATACAAATAGCAAATGTTATGAATTTCTACGTCTTGGGATACCTTTAGCATTGTGAGAAATGACCTGGGCTATATCCAATATAGTTTCGCATACTTATCCCATAGTTATCCTACAATAGTTTAGCAGTTATCCTATATTGTTTAGCATAGTTATCCTGTAGCTATCCTACACCTTAGCAAAGTTTTCAAATAGTTATCCTATAATTTATCATAGTCCCATAGTTATCCTATAGCTCAGCATAGTTATCATATAGTTTAAATAGTTATCCTATCATCTATAGTTTTCCCCATAGTTATCCTATGGTATAGTAGTTATCCCATGGATTAGCATAGTTATCCTATAGTTTAACATAGGTTCCCCCAGTTATCCTTTAGTTTAACATAGTTATCCTATTGTCTAACATATTTTTCTCATAGTTATCCTAAGTTTAGCATAGTTATCCTATATATAGTTCAGCATGGTTATCCTATTGTCTAGCATATATTGTTCTCATAGTTATCCTATTGTTTAGCATAGTTATCCTATATATAGTTCAGCATGGTTATCCTATCGTCTAGCATAGATTTTCCCCATAGTTATCCTATAGCCTACCTACCTTGCCCTGCAGGTCGGCCACATGGTCTACCAGGAGCATCTTGTCCTTCCTGAGCTGTATGTTCTCGGAGTCTGTGGAGACTCTAACGGTCTCCAACTCCGACACGTGGGTCTGTAGACAGGTCAGCTGTTTCGTGGTGCTCAACTGACTGGTGTCCTTCTTCGTCAGCTAGAAAATTACATCAATGGTGTTTTTAAAGCTACCTCATAAGCTTGGCGAACACTGCAGCAGTCAGCGCAAGAGCTATGCACATGACTGACTGACTGACTAACCATTTGTTGCAGAGACCTGTTTGTAGCGCCACGACAGTCGTGATTCGTTATACATTTAAATAGGATGTTAAGATGATTGTACTGTGCCACATAATTTGAAATTTAGTGGCAAGATACTGTCCAATTTAAATACAAAATAATTTAATCTGAAAGTATAAAATGACAATAATGCAACGTCCAACATATTGCAAAACTAGTGACACTCTATTTCAAGATGTTTTTCACCATTTTATTCCAATAAAATTATATTAAATAATTAGAACAACCCACTTGATATGAGTGATTAAGGAAAATATGTCCCTCGTGAAATTAATGTTCAAATTTCATCGATGAAATAACTGTGAACCTTACTTTCACGAGGGACATATTTTCCGTAATCACACTTATCTTGTGGGTTATTCTCTAATTATTATTTATTTGGAAGCTAATCATGAGCTAGCCAACCTCATCCAGATAGTGTTTTGACTTGTCCGTCTCCCGCCTCAACTGATCATTGAGCTGCTCAATTTCAATCTGCAACTGTTTCTCCTTGTCACGGCTACTGAGAAGGTCAGCAATGTTTTGGGAGTGTCGATTACCATTACTTTCTCGCAATCCACGCTCCTAAAACCAACAACAATATAATATATTAGATCAATTTAATATATTAGATCAGAATTTATGAATAAATCTGAAGTTAATATGGAAGTCTGATTGATATTTAATAATAACAAATAATAAGTCTATAAATAATTCAGCAAATTCCATTCACAAAGTGATTACACAAAGGTCGTAGAGGTTTAGCTCCGTGGATAAAAAAAAAGGGGGTCAAATTCTATGTATATGTACACAGACACATAGTTTCAGTTCAACATGTCCAAATTATAATATTTGTGAAATATTGAAATTTGTGAATATATTGAAAATTGGATTATATTGATTATATTGTAGATTATATTGAAAAGAAATTGAAGTACTGAAGTAATAAAATGGCATTTGCTGTACAGATTAAAAATTGAATGTGAAGTTTGAGTGTCAGCTAGAATGGAATGTGACTCACCCGTTCGTTGAGTTTCTGTAGCTCTGAGATCTGCTGGTTCAGGATAGCGTTCTCCTTGACCAGCTTAGAGCTGTCCTCCTCAGTTTTGTCCCGCAAGAACCGGTCCTTCTCCAGCATCATCTCAGTCTCCTTCAACTTCTGTCTCAGGAAACGGATTTCATCCTAAAGACAGATAAATATAGATATAGAAACATTGTGCATAAAATATTTACTTCCAAGAGACCCCCCCCCCTCTCTCTCTCAGAATTATTTTCTAAATTGGCCTACCAATGAGAAATAAGACCTTGACCTTAACCTGAGATGCTGCACAGGGTTAGTAATAAGTGTACATTTCCAGATAGCCAGGAGGGCACTCTGTTCTGGAAACTAAAGTGCCCTCCTAAACACCTAAGGGCCCTTAATTTTAATGACAATTTAAAAAACGCTCAACTTGTTCAAGGTGGTGTCAATACCTTTCTTGCTAATAGTCATAAAAGGAAAATATTAGGTAGACCTCAACTGAAGTGTGTATGAGTGTGTGCTTATGTATATTTATGTGTTGCATCCTTTCATATATATTTATATTTAGCAATTTAACAGAACAGACTATTGAAAATCAGGAGGGCCATAAGGGCATGCCAGTTAGCGTGCCTGACAATGGTTTCATTGGGCAGGCGCTATTTCTACCCATGCTGCATGACCTTGTAGTATGTCTATCCATTTGACCTTGACCCACTAACGACCACATGACCTTGACCTTACCCTGAGATCCTGCGTGACCTTGCTCTGCATGCTGACATTGCTGTTGTAGTACTTCTCCTCCATCTCACGTAGCTGTAGCTCCACAGACAGCAGCTCGGCCCTCTTCTGCTCCAGGTTCACCTGAGTCATCTGTTGCTGCTCCACTCGCTGATCCAGCTGCACACCAAAATACATCATCTACATTTATCCACTGACTCAGGACATGTCCGGGAGTCCGGCCCCAACTTTTCTTCGCAAATCCGCATGTAAAACTGGAGCTTGAGCATGAAAACATACTCGTAAATGTTTTGTAATTTTTGTGGCCAGGACAAGTACAGTGGTGCATATAAGCAACAGGATTTTGGATGTGAAACCTTATCTATGATAGAGACAAACCATAGCACAGCAGGGGACACAACATTCTGTTATTTGGTACATTTAAAAAATCAAAGTATTAATAATTGGTAACAAATTTCAACAGTTTAGATATTGTTCCTATTGTCTACATCGTCATGTATTCCACAAACCTGGCTTTTCAGTGTAGTGATCTGTATTTCTGCGTTTCTGATGGCAGAGGCACTCTTGTCTATTTCTGACTTAGCATCCAATAGTCTCGTGTCCTTATAGCCAAGCTCTCTCTTTATGCGATCCTTGTCTTTCTTCATGCTAATAATCTCCTCCGTCAAGAGTCGCTTCTCACGTAGCCAGTTTTCTAAAACAAGAAAATATAACTCATTGTTTTATTCACAAATCCCCATATAAAATTTGAGCTTGAGAATAAAGTTGTACTCAACAATGTCATATTCTTGAGGCTAGGGTACAAATCTTGAGTACAATTTCATACTCAACTCAGAATTTTGTTCCGTACTACTAAATAATGTTCTATCATAGTAACTGCCCAGTTATCTCCCCTTTACCTTTCTCCTTCCTGTGCAGTTGTTCCTCTTTCTCCGTCTCAGCCTTTATGATGGAGACTCCGGTCTCGTTTTGTCTCAACTCAGACTGCATCACATCCATGTGAGTCTGCATATCCTGGACATCAGATCAGGCATGTCAGATTATGCACAGCAGATTAGGGACATAGGATTAGTAAGGGCATCAGGTATAGTACTGGATTTCACATTTGCAATTTACCTTTCATTGCTAATACTAGAATTTAACCATTCCTCTTTTTACTTTTCTATCAAAATAGATTGACAGTTGCAGTTATTTAATGTAATTATTATTACCCTAATAATTTGAACCTTCTAAAACATCTAAATTAATCATCAAAAATAAAAAGGATTCTGACCTTAAAATACAAATATGGATATGACCATCTTTTCCCCTCAAATTGTAATTTTCTAATTATTTGAAAGGCTATAAATTTAATTATTTTCTCCTCTTCAAAGTAATAGAATAACTATGGTATGTGACGTTGATACTAACCCTAAGTTTGGTGAGCATATGCTCAGCCTCGGCAGTCATTCTGGGATGCATATCTGTGGCCTTCCTGGCCTGGTCACGTGTACAGTGCAGTCAAGGAAACATTGTACTACGTTCTACAAATTAAGCATTTTAAACAGCTACCTGTTACCACTCTGTGTCTCTGCATCATTGTTGAATCTGTCATTGTTTTTTTTTAGAGACATTTTCAAGATTCTTTAACTCATATCACGACTTGTCAGTTTAGGGCAGGAGGAAACGTTACCTGCAATATCCATAACACTAAATGTTGCAGTAATCTTGCGAGCACCGACTGGTACCGACGGACCAAGGATGATATCTGCATTGCCACTCTACAGATAGTGCATCCAATGAATATCGCATCAGAAATGTAAATTTCGCAAACATTGATGCAGGATCCCGCGGTGGGAATTTGAACTCGGGACCTTTGGCTCCGAAGTCAAAGCGTTCTACCACAGCGCTAGGATCCACTGCATCATATCCACATTATTGCGTTGGAAAGCTAACAGTGAACTTAAAGAAAATGGCGTAATGATTAGGATATTTGAGCTGTACAGTAGTGGCAGTAATGGCGGCTGATTGAAGGATATAAGTAGTTAGCCTCCAGCTCCAGGAAGTAGATCTGCTGCTGTAAGTTCTTGATGTACTCCGCCTCCACTGTCCCCATGTCCTGGCTGTTCATGTTCAACTTCCTGGAAGCACAGAAAATAATTTAACAACATTCAGGAATGCAGTGCTCGAAATAGAAGGGGGTCCTGGTGGTCATTTGAAAAATCTGCAATATGGAAGCCTGACAATGACAGATGTTACCACCATTAAGTTAACATTGGGCCTATGAAGAATGACCCCCCTTATTATTTTCTGAATTTCTAACACTGGGAATGTATTGTTAGAATTAATAATTATGAACCAAAGGCAGGGCTCTAGATTTAACATGTTCGTGACATACAGCCGGGGCAAGTTAAATTGCACTGCAGGCATCATGCTTTTTAATTTAGCACTTTTGGTGCCTTTACCACTTAGCCTGTGGACAGGTAACACTTAGCCTGTGGACAGGTAACACTTAGCCTGTGGACAGGTAACACTTAGCCTGTGGACAGGTAACTCAGAATTTGGTAGCCTAAAGCCCTGAAAGGACTTTTGTGTTTTCCCAAGTCTGAGTATCTATAAATTAATAGAAAACATTTACAAATGGCAAAATATCGGTGAGAGAGTTGCTGTAACTATCAGGGGTGTCACGATTCACCAATGCATCTATGCATTGCCATTTTACCTCTTATATCATCAGGGTTTTCTTTAAGGCCGGACCCCGGGACTTTTACTCGTCTATTTTGATTTTGGTCCCGGCTATTTTTCTCTCCGGATTAAAAAAACCAACCCCACTTAATTCGATGTCTCATCCCCTCAACAAAATCAGCAGAAATAACGGTCATTCGCCTGGGTTGTATACATCTCCCATTGTTTACATCACGAATCCGCCACAGGGTTTTAACTGAACGCGCAATCCTGCGTCCCATATTATGCAAAAAAAATACAAGTTTGAACGCATGAATATTCTGCTACACATCCTCCTGGACACACTTTATTAATACAAATTATTGACTTGAAAATCAATTGTTATCGTATTTCTAAATTCATTACAATGAGACACAATATAAAAAATAATTCAGAAAATATAGGTCGACGAGACAAGCAAATATATGCACTTCGATATACCGCAGAAGTTGTGGTCCATGACATGCCCCGAGTTATCATACATGGACGGATGTAGGTCCTACATTATATACGTTATGTACTAGTAGTCTTTAGAATAGTCTATAACATTTACATTGACAGATTTGATAGTTTGTTCACATGGTATAGACTTCGATCTACCAACCAAATCCAAATCTAGAATCTTCCTGTTCCAAGTGAAAACACCGCTGATGTTCACGTTGTTTCCATTTTCTCAATGACGATATAGACTAGCCTACATGAATAAATAGCATTTATATATCGTAGTTTTTCTGTTAAAGGTCTTAAAGGCATAATATCACAGTTCATAAACACGTATAATCGGACAAACGAATTTCGATCTGAGACTAATTACGCT
>JAUTBV010107920.1:0-14728 GCA_032361325.1 Lepetodrilus fucensis
CTCTCTCTCTCTCTCTCTATCTCTCTCTCTCTCTCTCTCTCTCTCTCTCTCTCTCTCTCTCTCTCTCTCTCTCTCTTCTTCTTCTTCTTCTCTCTCTATATATGTGTGTGTATATATATTAATTTGATCACAGCTATGTTTAGTTTTAAATGTTCACATCATGGTAGATGTTCCTATTAATATTGCATTCTTAATTCCACTTACAGGTAGATATCAATAGGTTAGAGTAGATTACAATCACGTGCGCACTCACAAATACGCACATGCGTACATATATACATACACACACACACATACACGCGCGCGCGCACTCACAAACACACGTGGGTGCACGCGCGGATTTCTTTCAGAATCTTCAAGACCACCTGACACTCGTGGACACAATAATTATGGACGGCTCTTGATGGCTTTTGTTAGTGTCTGACCCACATTTTCATTTAAAGTGTCATATTTGTGTTACAATGACGCATTGATATTCTAACCAGGAAGTTTCTGTAATAGGTAATATTGGTAGTACTCTTAATATTGTCTCCTGTGTATTACTCCTTGAACTAGACTACTAAAGTAATGTTCACACGTGGACGGAAATCGCGAGGATTATGGAAAGTAGAACAGTTCAAATTAATTAGCAGGACAGTAAGTACAATATATCTACAACCAAACCAAAAACCGGGTCTGTATAAATACAGTTGCCGATCGTTATGGAGGACGATTTACGACGTGAGTGGTTTGAAGTAGGTCTTTGCAGAGAACTTGATGAATTGAAATCATGCTGTAAGAGTGAATATCCGTCAACAGATGGAGTCCACATCAAGGCCATTATCCACTTCAGTCGGAATAGTCTTCGACTTATCGACACGGGAGAGATTTCGTGGCAACTACTTACGACGAGGACAAACTCCGTGGAATCCGGAACCACCTCGATGGGAGAGCAGACCTTCCGCGAGTACAACTAGGGCAGAGAAAATTCCATTGGAGGATGTTCACCTGCTATACTTCAAGCACGTAGACAGAAGGTATATAATCTCTATGCAATACGGATTACATTCAACTAATGGTGTGTCATCTTCTACAGACATCGACGTCAACATCGCGCACGGAACTACATATACTGTATAGTTAAACACCGTTACAAGACCAACTTATGTATACATTTTTACAATATGTATACCTGGTAAAATGCCATGGATGCAAAGTAAAAACGCAGCAATGAAATTCATTCTAAATATACAGTGACATTAATTTATAATACATGTAAATATGTGTACAGTGTTGTCTTCAAGGATAATTTGGTAAACAATAAGTCGTTAGCACCGTCATAGAGCATTCAGTGTTGTTGTTTTTCATTTGTTTTATTTATAAATTATGTATCAGTGTTGTAATTTATTGAGGAGGAAGAGGATAACGTCGAATGCTACATGGACACAATATACTTAGAAACAGTATCATACAAACATGGTAACATTGGACACACAATGGACAAACATTGTATAAACGGTTGTCCTTTTAAGTGGCACTCTACGCGAGAACTAGGTTAATAGAATAGATAAAAGAACAATGAAATGATTGAACACGACCACCTGATAATTGTACTGATGGTTCGGTCAGCACGTATGCGTATGCTGCAATTCGTGGTGTGTGCGTGTGTGAGCGTGTGTGTGTGTGTGTGTGTGTGTGTGTGTGTGTGTGTTCGGAGAGGTTGGGATCGTGACACGTAGGTGGTACTTTATGAAGCAGGTGTGGAGACATCATAGAGCGTATTCGATTCAACAGGCGACCTACCATAGTGTAACGGTCGCGTGATGAAATTAGCCAATGAGGTTACTCGTATCATCATGAGTGTTTGGTCATTGGCTAATTTCATCATTCTAGGGTTGGTCGACTGTTTGAAACGATACAATTGTCCAAGAAACCATCGTCTGGACATTACTATGAAGTCATGCAAGTCTTCTCGCTAAGCCTTCAAATTCTATGTATGCTCTATTTCGTCTTAGTGTCTACGAACAGTAGATATTGGACCACATTAGCACATCCGGGTGTATCGTAATGGTGTACGATGTATTCGTATTAAAGAAGAAATGTACGGATTCCAATTTCAAGATACAAGTCACCAAAATAGGTTGGTTTTTCTTAACCAACTGTCTCAAATGTCAATGAGATCTATCTTAATAAATGCTTAACCCTCACCCCGCTACCTTATGCTTATAGTTTGAATGTGACACCATACCTCAAAGGTTCCAGGTAGTGGGGTGGTTAATTAAAGGCATACTATCACGGTTGATTGACCTACTAGTATATAATGGACACACGAATGTCGATCTGGGACTAATTACGCATGATTTGTTCACCCAAAAGTGTTTATTTACTGATGTACTTATCCCCTAACAATCGATAGTTATATAACAAATTATAGTTTATGTTAAATAAGAGAACGTTCCGCTATTTATCTTGTCTTTGATGCATCACTGTTCTAAGAAGGAATGCGAGCAAATATTAGAGTTACGTCCCCTTTGAATGATATATTTAGAAGCAGTCTATTGGGGAGGGGGGTTGCATTGGAGCGGTGGAAACCTTTTTGGAAGTACAGACAATATTGTATGTATGTCAAGTGAATGCACTTTGCAGTTATAGCTAAGAACCACTAGTCCAAAACAATAATAAATATCTGTCATATTATGCCTTTAAACGATCGTGTTTTCAGGAAACGAAGTAAGATTTGTATTTTGATCCTACCAGATTAGGCAGATATCATTACCATCCTTCATGATACCTGAACGAAAGATTATATATTCAGTCTAGGATAGTATACATGGATATCATATTGCTGTATTTTTAATAGTCTGGGCAGCAATAATAAATAGCTATATTCTATTTTTCTGCAAATTATGTTTGTATGTGACCATAGTGGGTATTATAAGACATCAGACAATACTGGTATGTGTACGAGAAGATATTTATGATTTAATAACGTTGACTTCATAGAATATGCCGTTTCATAAAGAAACTTTAAAACACATCAGTGAAATTTCAAACAAGTCCTCGTTATTAAACCTACAAAAAAGCCGACTCTATAACGATAAAAGAGTAGGGTCATATAGCTATCAACAGATAATTTACCTAAATAGTATTATAAGTAGCGGGTTAAGGTTGGAAAGACATCACAGTCAGATGTGTGAAGAAGTGCGTCGGCATGAAGAAGTGCATTGATTTGCCTGTTCCATCTTTCGGACGTCGCCCTTCTATATACAATAGCATGTATTCCAATCCCATTAAAATAAGATCCGAAACTAACGCTAAAACAGATATATATGACATTCGCTCCGTTACGGTCTCAGGTAATCGCCATACAAAATCTGTTTATTTGAACTCTTGACTGCAGTCAATCACAGCCTCGCCTAATAAAAATCGAGTCGTTTACAAACTTTCTGCAAAACTTCCTACAAACCGGTCACTGATTGGCTAACACTGCCTAGCGCAAGCACGTGACCGGAAAGTTTTCGAGGTGAGGTAAATGCCGATTCCGTCAGATCTCAGCTATGCTGAGATATGATTTTAATGAGATTGCATTTATTCGAAATATGTGGTGATTGCTATATATAAATAATCTGTATTAATGAGGTAATATCTTGTTTAATGTTTGGTCAAGTCGTACACACTCAATGCTTGGAATATGGAAATGTCTGGAGTAGCCAAGAGCTGTAGGTAGAGCATGTTTGCATGACATATTCTACCAAATATGTCTCGATGCAGGTCATGCCAAACTACTGTAGGCCTACAACTTTACTTACAAAGCTGTTTGAGCAAGTAAACGTTCGTACCCACACAGTCCGTCAAAACCTTCTATTTCCTCTACGACAGTGTGTATCAAATCTGATGAAGAGCTCATTTGTATAATGATGTATGGTCCTTAAACCTCTGGAGTCGCGTTGGAAGTGGGAAACACCCACGTTTACGACCGATATTATTTTACTTTTTTTCTCTCTCCTCTGCAGAAACCCTAATAAGCCTCAGTGACTGTGGGGATGGTTCAACATGTATAGGGAACATCGTGTCTAGGGCCAGACTGTCTCAGTCACGTTGGCATACAGCCCCAGCAAGATGGCCTCATAACCCAGAAAATTGAACTCGAGATCTCACGCTGGCTCGGCCAGTCTAAGGAAGGGGGGGGGATAAATGTAGGAAGGGATTATTAAGGGCCAAGGACAACGTTATAAGAAGATTGCTATTTCAGTGTTAAGCGTTCGTTGCATTGGCTCCATTGTTGTCATGACAAGTCATGTGATCATACGGGCATTAATCAGCATCAAGGGGTAAATTGAATCGCGAGGATCTTGATTTTGCAGTTTCTGGGCCATGTTTTGACATGCTTGACACCAAGGCAAAATAAATAATTAGGTAGACTAATACATATATTTTTGTCTTTAAATAGATAATAGTGTCATCGTTTTAATGTAAGTAAATATACAAAATAATAATAGGTCTAAATGTTTCTTAAATCTTCCATACCGGGTAGTTTATTTTAATAACTTGTCCATTTGTAGAAGAACATAGTCCTGCACAATAGCTTACTACCTCATGGTCTAGACATACAACTGCAATGATACTGCAATGATACTTAATGGTAGCATTATAAATATATTTAAGAGATAACAGAAACGCATTATTATTTTACTTACTATGAACGCAATGGCACCACAGATGGCCAACACCATGTTCATGTATGTGCAATAAAACTTCTTCTCGTCTATAGTCAGTAGATACACCTGATGATCAAATTGCTTGCACAATGTCCACACATCGTGCTCCATAGCTAGCATCTGTACATCAGACAGGTCATGTCGAGCTGTATGTCGAGCTGTATGTCGAGCTGTCGTTCACCTTGTCTAGTAATTCTCTGCCAAGTTGAGCTGCCGGATTAGTACATGTACCCTTTATTAAGCCTCGTTTCGGGGCATTCCGCATATTTGTGAACGGCGGTAATTGTCACGAGGAGCGTAAATAGGCCTACATTGGTAAATGTGTACATAGTCTGACAATGGAGTTTGGAAATGACGCATTTTTCTTCGCCTTTCGTCCGTTTTCGTCCGTTTTATTCCTTATAGAGTACTACATTATTTATTCGTGGACTTTATTTAACAGATACTTATTCTAAAGGATATAATTGCTGCAACAGAATGAATGTGCTAGCTGTGTTATGCAGTCGATGGTACAATACTTAATACTTTTTATTATAAAATGCATATCAAGTTGAAGGAAATGTCTAACAATCCTAAATTATATAATCGCTAATCCAACATGTATGTGCTAGCTATCATAATTATTCAGCCGCTGGTGCAATACTTATGCCACTGTACAAGAAATATTTGCATCGTTTGACTTTGAACATGACGAGTATTATATAGTTTTATACCGGGGCATCAACACAGTAGTAATCCTATCCCTGCAGAATTAATCGTTGCTGTTTATGACATCCCCGCTCAACTCATCAAGTTGAAGGTTAGTTGTATGTTTGATGAGATCGATATATTACCAGTAACAGGTGCAATTGGACATACTTGGTCCTAATTCTGACTTAACGATGACATGAAGACGACACGGGCACAGAGATAAAGAGGTGTACCTCGTTGTGCAGGATTGTAATAATATAATAATAATGTGAACATATATATTGCGCTAAATCTATGCTTCAGAAGCATGCCCATAGCGCAAGAATGTTGTGGGTAGTATTTAACTACACGTATTTTATATATTTTACAGTGAATGTATATCATCAGGGAATATACTTATCAACTGTGAATAAAATATATAATTAGTGTAGTATAGTCTTCTTCGAGAATAATCATGTACCGTATTCCCGGGATATCTCTCATTAAAGTCAGCATAGTCCAGCATAGTCTCATACTACACAGACTTAGGCTAAAGTGTTACCATATTATGCATATATATATACGGAAGATACACACCGAGTATCGCCTTCATATTGTATCGTACCTACTACACATGCGATCATACAGCATACTGAAGACAGGTACATAGTATGGGAATACTAGTATACTGCCAAATGAGCTAGATATGTTTGTTTGTTGATTTCGTATTTTACTCCCGCTTCGATGCTTCTTTTCATAATATGGATACAACAATCAGTGGAGTTATCTCCCGGAGTTGTTACACTACTGTCAACTTTCAGAACCCCACCAGGGTATAGTTTCTCGAAGCTCTCTTAGCCGCTAAGGGACCATAGCACTCTCTATAGCTATCTGTCCCTTAGCGGCTAAGAGAGCTTCGAGAAACGATACCCTTTGTAGTTGCGATATTATGTTCAGTAATTTAACACTATGATAATATTATCTAGAGACAATTTGATTACTGCACTTTTATTTGATGACTGCACTTTGAAGTATTTGTACTTTTAACTACCAATGTTCTAAATACAGATTTGTAATTTACTTGATAGTTACGAGGATTCAAGGATATTATCATTCTATAATAGTTTTGCACTTCATTCGTAGGATTTCACTTAGCTAACCGGGATTGGGTAATAACGAATGCTGTTTTCTTGTGTCTATACGTATTACATGTATACTATAGAGAACTATCATACTCTCACAACTTTATAGTTTTACATTAAAGTAAGTCTATCCTTCGAATTCCAATTTACAATATCAGCATATTGAGTGAATATAATAATGTATAACGTTTGTTGTGGTTTTAACCGGAGGCTTTGGAGCCGCTTTCATAACTTCATGCCACGGCTTTTCAGTTTATGACTGGTGAAAAACGGTAACAGGTAAAGCTGCTAGAAGCACCGACTGGTACTGACAAACCATGGTAAATATATTGCTACACTACAGACAGAGCATCCTATCACAATCGCCTCGGAAAGAAAACTTCCGGGATCATTGGTACACGAATCCCCGTAGCGGGTTCGAACTTGGGTTCTTTGTCTCCAAAGTCTGACTTTCTATCAACATGAACCGTAATTAAACTTAAATGAATAAATGCTAAAAATGTCTCCTAAATCTAATAGCTAAGAAATATGCTGATGGCAATACAAATTCTTCAGTTGTAGGTATTATCATGCAGGTGAACTACATGTACTGAGAAATATGACAGGAAATTAACGTTGGTCCTAATCTGGATCCCTCCGTGGACTATTTCCGCTGAAATCCAATATCTATTTAGACTGTACATGTCACTTATACTGTGTGACGTTCAGTGAGTGAGACCAGTGTTCTATTCCATTAACCTTATCCATGCTGAAGGCAATACGAGATGCCCGAAAGGGCTGTACATGTACCTAATACAGCAGGAATATGATTAAACTTCATTTCATGGCAACATGACATCATACAGAAGTCAGTTTGTAAAATATTTATTTAAAGTGTTGTATTATGAAATGATGTTCATACTTTGACAGACTTGCTTTGTAACCATCGTTTGATAGTCAAACAACTCGTCAGGAACTCGTCAGGATCTGCATCTACATGGTAGCCATGGTTGAAGAAGCTGCCGTTCTAGATGGTGTCAGCTTTTGAAGATAATACTAGTATACAAAATATAATATGCCGTTCGGCAGTGCACATCTATAACCATGATGTTATATCACAGAAACATGTTAGTATTTCAAGAGAATATGTTGCTAGGTATACCTTTGTAATTGTATCATCATTGATACACTATATTTATTTAATCTAATTTGAACCTTGTTGGTTTCCACATATTATTAACGTAGAGTAACGAGGATGTATACTACTAGTATGTCATTTAAGAAGAAACATAATTGCACGTAAACTGATAAATGTATATATATAGAATTCCTATAAGACGTGTACTATTTCACCAAAGTATGGCTGTACTGACTTGAGTTCCTTTGGCTGTCTGAAGATTACTTTTCGTATACGGGCTAGTATTATAAAAGTGCAGCAATCAATGAGTTGACATATACTGACAATAGCAAGCTTATGTATTTATTACAAAAATGGCCCACTCATAATTAATGAGCCGATCTATCTCTCCTTCATGACATAGATAGATAAAACAAAACTGACGGCGTCAATTTTAATATACATAAATACCATTTAATGTCAATTAGTAATACATGCTAATGAGTGTCTAAATAGTTTAGACATTGTGATTCCTGAATTCAAAATTGCTGTTAATAATCTGAAATATTATTTTCAATAAATTAATATTCAATATCACAGTATTAGATTTCAATATATTAATAAGTACTGGTATATTAATTTAGCATTTTTTTAATTGCGTTCGTATGTCGGTCCTATCGAATTGTCCTGTTCAAATCCCGGATATTGAACGGATGTTCTAAAACATAAGAAGTGCATACTCTCGTGTTGACTTGTAGAATGTCTTTGATTACCTGGATGCATAGATCAATTTCAAATTCTAAGAGATCTTATCGTAAGACCTGTACCATTTTATTCGGGATGTTCGTCGTATAAAGAGTTGGCAAATGAATGCTCAGATCGTCAGTCAGTTTCTATGATTAACCATTTACTCTACTCTGCAGGAGTAAACAACAGATGATTGTTAACAGACATTGGCACTCACTTTAGCTGATATCTTGACGGTTATGTTTTTTGGAACCAGCGACGTTGATCAGAAATGACTATGCGGATTACAGTCAATGAAAGTTGACAATATGGTATCACTTAGAAAAACGTGTGTGTGTGTGTATGTGTGTGTGTGTGTGTGTGTGTGTGTGTGTGTGTGTGTGTGTGTGTGTGTGTGCCTGTGAGTGTGTGCGTGCTTGTCGATACTATTATATCGTACCGGACTTAAACTTATGGGCCCCTATTCTCGAAACTTCTTAAGATCTTCTTAGCTTAAGAACGTGACTAGCTCATGCTATAGGTAACCTTAAGATAAAGTTAAGAACGTTCTTAGGCTAAGAAGATCGTAAGAACGTTTCGAGAATAAGGCCCATGGACCGGACGTAATTAAATAAATAAATATCGGAAATGTTAAGGTCGCAATTATCTTTTGACAGATAAGATAACCTGGTATGAACTTTACAAAATGGTCGCGCATAGTCAAGGCCATCCTCGAAAGCACAGGCCATTATGACTACACTAACTATCTGACGGAAGTTAGTGTAGTAATACTGGCCTATGTTTTCGAGGATGAGTCAAGGCCTACATCAAGGTATAGACAATCTTATGCTATCATAGTATACGCATGGCGTAGGCTCTGATTTAGGCCAATAATACTGTACGACCCTTTCGTGAAACGTAGCTAGACGTGTACTTTCTGACATTGTATTATTATATACGTAGATACAGTTAATCCGACTTTGTGTGGCATTCAAGGACGGACACATCGTTACTTTATTTATCTTCAATTGGACAGTTAGTCTGCACCCGTACACATTCAACAGTAAAAACAAACACTACTGCAATTTTAGTAAGTAAAACAACTACCTGAAGTTAATTTATTTGTATTATTGCTAAAGCCAAGTTCATACCATTGCAATTACGTCTAGAAATGCCGGTCATGTATATATTGTATTTCGTTCAAACCAATTATTCTTTAAATTATCAAAATAGTGTTAACAAGCGGGACATAAGAAATAAGTACAGGTAGCTATAGTTGAATTTAAGTACTTCAGTGTCCAAAGAAAAACAGCAGAAAAATCAACGCATTAGGATAATACATTAGGGTTAATACATTAGGGTTAATAAATTAGATTTAAGAGAAGTCCTGTAAGTTAGCTGAAGCCAATACACGTGCCTGCTGTTCATTAGCAATCTACAACTGAATCTCAGACCATTGAAAGATTGCATTTCGATAAGTAGGAAGCCCCTGAAAATCGAATGTGAACCCTTCATTGAATATATAGTCTCCTCCACTACTAGACTTCCCTGTGTTTTACGTAACTGTGTCAAGGACAACATATACTAAAGAAGAATGGCATCCAACGTGTAGGTCCAATAGTACATGTTACTGATTTTGATATGGTTGCAAATCTATTCTTTCAAAATTTTGAATTGTTGTGTTTATATGAATAGTTTTCTAGATATAGGTTTTAGACTTGACGCCAATTTTGAAATCGCCCCCTTAATGTATCTGGAGAAATGTACCCTATCAAAAACGGAAACTTGAACTCATGAATTCCACTTGGGGGGAAAGGGTGCTTTTGTCCGGGATGTCCACATCACACTGCTAAGCTTCCGCACTAAATTATATATGTTGAATTAATGTTATAATTCACATTTTTATTTGTAAATTAGCAATACATATTACTTGGTTATAATCACAAGAAATCACAGGTTGTTCAATGTTCACTGCAATGCACTGTAGAATTAATTACTATCGAGATTGCATCAGAACAATTGGGTGACACTATATAGCGTCGCACGCAATGACAATATTATATGATTGTCCTACCTGTGCGCGCATGGATAACCTACATTTAGTATGGAATGGAGCTGATGTGTGACGTCACAGACCGGTGGTTGAGGCTCTCCATTCATTGACTTCCTGGTGGGGAATCACATACTATGTGAATTTAAATTGTTCGTTATCACCCTTGAGGTTGGTAGCTATAGACTACTATGCCATACTACATGGAATGAATCGTAAGAGGTACCTTTAGTTTTGTTCAACGGTGTTATTTAAAGTTGGTCATCAAGATTTGATGTGGCTTTTTATATATCGTAAAATAAACCCTTCTTTAATTACACGAGAAGTTACTTTCGTAATCCGATAACAACCTCTCATTGTTGTTGTCGATTAAGTTAAAGTATCAATATTTGTTGAAATGCATTATTTTTGGCTGTCAATTCCTATTTAGGGAGTACTGTTATTTGACTTAACCGTCTAAATATAGACAGTGACGCAAACCTATAATTATCAGTTCATATTTCCACAGAGATTTGTCTGTCATTTAGGCTTCTGGCTGTTTCCTGTTGGTGGGAATTGGAACCGTGAAGGTGTGTAGGAGTGTATTACAATTAATGTGTATTTGATATATTTGAACTGAGGACCGTCATTAAGACATAATGAAGGATGTTGCCCATCGCATGATGCAGAACTACAATAGGGAGTCGCCAATGGTTGTTCCGATTGCTAGGTCGTTTCACAGAGCGATTGTAAGTTACAATTCTCATAACTTACCAATTAGATTTTATTCTTGGAACGGAAGCATTTAGTGGCATCCGCATAGCTTTAATGTATCTATGGCAACCAGGTCGTCATCTGGTGGAAAATTAATAAACGGGAGATGGCTTCATATCGCTTTCACTTAGTGGGTAGTATTTCGATCGTCATACGATTATTTTTTTAGAACTGTCTTAGCACTTTCACTTTTAGTATAATAATTGCGGTGTTAGAGTGACTACTACTATAGTATGCATGTGAGTTAACTATGACTGTTCTGTGTAATGAGACCCAGGTCTGACCCATAAATAAATATTTAGGTGCACCAGATAATAAACAAGAAAGGTCCACCGTGACAGAGGTAATACAACTTGGTTCTGACCCATAGAGGTAAAGTTCTTTTATTTACAATACATTTAAGATAATTGGGTATACCGATTGTAATTTTTACCATGTGGATCGTACAATATATCGTAAGGCATAACAATCGAACGTAAACTAAGAGATATTGGCTTGTTACGGATCAGGGGGACTAGACAGATAAACTAACGTCCAAAAGAAAGTATACCAAGGTTTTGAAAGACTATGGAAGAACAACAAAACTATATGGACAATTATTTTTTATATATTTCATTGGAGTTATGGTTTAGCATTACGAGTAGAAATGTCCATGACAATAATCCATAACCTTTACGACTAACAGAGGCATTAAGACACATGGGGTAACAACTTAGATAATTCACAGTATCACTATCGAAACACATGTTCAATCAAATACTTTAAAGTCACTGAAAAGTCATTTAACACGTGTTTAATACCGATTATGGCCACCTCGTACATCAATGCACGCCAGAACTTGGCGCTGAACCGATGACATCAACGTAGAATGACGTTGGGAATAAGTAGCTGTCATTTCTCATTGAGTATTGTTCCAGGGCTTTACATTCACTGGTAGTACTGGTCGTCTCCTGATTCTGTCGGCCAAGGTGACCCCAGAATGGGATTCATGTTCAGAGAACACGATAGCCATGGTAAAACATTAATTTTCGTGTTGAGGAAGTTCTATTTTGGAGCGTCAACGTCACTCCACGGTAGGGTCAACGTGCTCTGATACCATTCCAACGTCTGGACACTGTCTGTCGACTGATGTGACGTCTCAGTGCCGTCCCTGCCGTTTACGTCGCGATGACGAAGTGGTTTCTTAGATGGATGAACCGGGTGTAATGGTCTTCAATAGGCGTTGTCAACCGCGGTCTTCCAATTCTAGACCTGCTTGATGTCTGCGCTGTCTGCTGTAATAATTTCTTCAACATGGTAATGCAAACGCAATGTCGGCATGTGTGGCTCCTTGGTGGGCCATACCAACAGTTCTCTCTCTCTCTCTCTCTCTCTCTCTCTCTCTCTCTCTGTTTTGCTGTTAGACGTAGTATTTCTTGTCTGTGCTTTTGGTTGTTCTGTGCAATTTCAGCATTTTTATACAGATATCTTGCACCCGAATTTCGTTCTACGGGGCCTAACGTCATTTTGACAAAATACACGTTTTTCATGAAAATATTCACTTTCCCCTTCTTTTTGTCACCCGATATATTTGGTCGTATGCGTACGATATATTTCTGTACCATTTCATACCTATTTTCTAAGTTATATAATAAATGTAGAACTTGCTTGGTATACTTTCTTTTGAACGTTAGTGCATTGTCTGTTGAATGTCATACTATTGGCCAAGTTACACTAGGTGGAGCATTAATTATAGGTTTGCGTCACAGTTGATGGTAAGAAAGTAATTATGAAAAATGGAAGAACGAATAAAATCGCCACATTTAAATTCAATATTCAAGCTGACTAGAAAAACATTGGGAGTTTCAATAATGTGCAAGTGATGCTAGTTTCAAAGTTGCAAGTCGACAGAATCACAAATCAATTTAATATTATGATGGGTTCCAAAATAATACATTCGTTATACATTAGATACTGGTAGTGGGCAGAAAATGCTATGTTCGTGAAAACGAAACGTCAATATTACAATGGACACACATTGCGGCTGTATCAACTCTAATATAAGAAAACGTCTAACGTAGCCTTTACGACTATGTCCCTCTACATCCTCAGTAAAATATGACACTAAAGAACACTTCCTGTTCTTCTCTGACGCTGACACGTTACTATACGAGAAGACAGGGTGAACATAAACCCCGCTGGGGATCTTGTATATCAATATGTTATGATGGCAATAATGGAATACCTGAGATGTGTATACAATATTAGTAAGTGTCATGATTCTTAATGGTTAAATACTGTTAATGGGACTAGATATATCAGTAGATGAGTATGATACTTCCTGGTTTGTGTTGTTACCTTACAAACCTTACAAACACCTTACACACACCTTACAAACACCTTACAAACAACTGTGATGAAATTGTATTTAGTTTGTATGTGAATTGGGGTTTAGAGCTGCTATAAATATTCTGGAGAAAGGAATACATGTAAATTGATAGCAGTATAGGTATTTCTTAGTATGTTATCATCATTCTTTGGCTCGCGTGGTATTATTAGCTTTACAATAACATATACACTAGCATCTTGTACTTGTAGAAGCTGGCTACAGGTCAGGTGATAACGTTGACACGTCACAACGAAGAAAGAAATATTGGCTAAAACGGCACAAATATTATTAGCTTTATAATGCATATACTTTATGCTCAATGCATATACTTTAAATATATGTGATGTGACATTTATTAATGATATATATATATATATGTCGCCGTTTTGTCCAGTTAAATTCGACGTTTTGTCCAATTAATTTGGCCTTCGTCCAATTGTCCCCGTGTTCGCCATTTGCCATTAGCCAATATCCTTATTGTATTAGACTAGTAACATTAAATCATTCGTTAACATGTTTTATCGGTATGAACTAATTGTTTTAAATGTTAATAGTCGTTGAAATTGTTGTTGAAATTCACTCCTTTCCTCGGTTACACTGATGGTTTCCTTTCCAACATGATCATGATATCATGCACTGTCTGTACTGTATTTGAGTATCTTTCTCCCTCTGCGTATCGTTTCTCGTAGTTTTCATGTCCACTGTGAGACCATAGCGCTCTCCTAAGTGAACGATGCCCATGTATCAGAGATCGCAACTAGAGTCCTTATATCATGGTCTTGTAGTAGATATGAGAGTTTCGAGAAACGATACCCTGGTCGTTAGAACCAGGCTGCGCTCGCTCTATGGATGTTGCAGAATTTCTGCCGTGATTTTCGCGGAATAATCTTTAAAGGCATAATATCACGGTTGGTTGACCTATATAATGGACACACGGATTTCCATCCGAGACTAATTACGCATGTTCACCCAAAAGTATTTATTTACTGATGTACTTATCCCCCAGCATTCAATAGTTATAAAACAAATGGTATTTTATGTTAAATAAGGGAACGTTACGCTATTTATCTTGTCTGTGATGCATTACTATTCTAAGAAATAATTCGAGCAAACATTAGAGTTACTTTCAATGATGTATTTAGAAGCAGTATATCGGGGAGGGGGTTGCATTGGAGATTTGTCAACGACACAGCGGTGGAAAGCTTTTTGGAAGTACAAACATGATTG
>JAUTBV010107931.1:0-14727 GCA_032361325.1 Lepetodrilus fucensis
TTAGCCGCTAAGGGACCATAGCACTCTCTTAACAATGTATTAGCTATCGGCAACGAGAGAGTCCCTTAGCGGCTAAGAGAGCTTCGAGAAACGATACCCTGACCTATTAGCTTACTACAGATACTGTTCACTGACCAGACTTGCTAGCTTACTACAGATACTGTTCACTGACCAGACTTGCTAGCTTACTGCAGATACTCTCTACTGACCTTGGGTATCCGTTCATCAAGCTCTCTTATCCGCTAAGAGACCATAACGCAATATTTGCAATGTATTAGCTATCCGCAAAGACAACGTTATGGTCACTTCGAGGATAAGAGAGCTCTGCGAAAGTATACACAGACCCGCTAGCTTACTGCAGATACTCTCTACTGACGGATTACACGATGATTACTTACCAAGCTGCAGTTTTGCTGGCGACTCTGGTGGAACCCAGAATATGACGAGCGTGAGCAGAGACAGGAGTGCACAGGGCAGGACCAGGATGAATGTGTAGAACGCCACCTTTCGCTTCAATCTGAGAGTAAACGTCAGGTCAGGGTACGGTTCTGGACAGCACTTGTAGTATTTGACATTCCGTTTTGCTCTGTTCTCCAGAATGTCCCACTCATTGCTGGGCACCATGTCGCTCACGTCCATCAGATGACTAGAGACGAATTCGATATTCAGCTTGTTACCGTTGTATGTCCATGAGCCGAACTTAAGATTGCATGTTTGTATATCGAAGGGGAAATACAGTGTGTCAAACAGGCAGGAACTCCTGAGGATGGCCTGGGGCATCCACAACAGGTCGCCATTGCTGTCCACCACGACCAGGGCGTCTCGCTGTTCCCGGAGACGGTCGTCAGCACTGAAGCACAGACGAAACACATTCAATTGAAAATGAACCAAGCAATTATAAATAACATATATTTGTATATGTCAACACTATAGACACTGCGAGTTGCTTTCTGATAAATGTGTGTTAATCATGTATCAATCTGACAATCAAACAAAATATGTGAACGGATACATGTATTTGTTATACTATTCTATAATATAAATATTGATCAACACAAGTGTTTGTCTTGGTTATCAATATGAGAATGCGTGAAGATTGCATGCAACTTTCTATAATTTGTAATTCACTGCCAAACATGTATGTATCTTTGAAATGTACCGGCCTATTGTAATATTTGTCTAGCGCTGTGGTGCTTCTGGCATGTCTCTGTGTTGTGGAGCCTCTGGCAGCACGTCCCGCGATGCTTGATGAAGTCAGGGAACATCAACAGAGCGCGTTTGGACAGAGTGTTCTCCATTAGGTTATTGCTAAACACCGACCCTCAGAGTTCGACCGAAGCAAAGTGGTCATCCCTGGTTATAATTACTAACTGTGATGTATGATTTATACACTCGCTTCACCCCACGTCACAACCCCGGCCTGGCCATACTCCCGACCAATAGGCATGTCTTTGAGACGTGAGGAGCCGAGGCGGTGTTTGTGTAAGTGCCAACCAGTGGCCGAGTCGTGTCCAGTCTGACCTCTGTCCTTTCCTGACTGTGCTCCACTTAAGGACAATTAAGTATGTACTTCAATCTAATCTCTTCCATCGAGTCCCACTGTGGATGCAAGCATGTCCACGCTCCATCCGTGTTTAGCTTTGAAATGTAACAATCACATGCATATCGATGAAAGGGCATTTAAGTTGTTATCTTTCCTTTGCTACCGGGAGCTCGCCTCAAAGAAACAACCGGTGTCGATCACATATACTGTGGTTATCTGTATAAGACAGCAAACATAGGAAGCGCTAAGAGATGACAGAGCCAGACAGGGGCATCAGAACTAAGCCCACTTTCTATCGCACATCACAAGGAAGTCAAAGCGGTGGGTTTGTATGGAAGATCTCAATAAAAGCCCTTCAACTCTCGTTATCGATGTCTGCAATCATGGCATGATCCAAACGAACAGCTATTTCGGAATTTGACTGTATCATATAGACACTCTTTATTGTGTCATATGTACACGCCATGCTAACAGATCTAGCGAAGGAATTGTGTCGCCTGGACCCAATGCCTTGACTGGCATTGACTTAAGCCTTAAGGCAGGGTTAGTATTATGGTTAGGGTTTCTACGGCATTATATCACATGGATAGTTCTCATCCGGATCGTGTAGCACATTATATACACTATCACATGCACTCAATGTAGAATATCGAGCATATATGACCATGTGTACCATTGATACGAGGGAGCACAATTGTACGAAACAAGCATAAAACCATGTAACACATGAGCATAATTTCCATAAACTTAAGTATTTTATTATTTTTTTAAATACAGCATAACCGTCATTGTCTTAAGTTGTGCATGCACAAGTCCTTAATATGGCCTACTTCGGGCGGTTACGCTAGTTTAGCCCGGAAGTGTCATTGCACATTTCTAGTAGTTGCTAGACAAGCTTTATATTCGTGCTTCGTGGGCCGTCCTATAGCACGTTCGTGACGTCACTCTAGCATTGCTTTCGCGACTTCGCGCGATCTCTAGTATTGCTGTAGATCCTCGAGAAACCGCCCGAAGTAGGCCTATAGACATAGTTGTTCATACGCAATCCAAGTGTGGTATCTATAATCTTGTGAACATTCGCCTACCTTGTGGTGGGGTAGATGTTACTGGTCTTAGTGCGTTAAGCCCATCTGTGTGGGTGCACTCGGGAGCATGCAGGACTAAGAGGTTTTCTAGTCAACAGTATTCAGTTATTCCTGTGCATGTACTGAACTTCAATAGTGCTAATCAATTAGCCATCTCTCTGTATTATTAGACTGTGATGGAATTGTGATTTGTAAGGCGTGTCAATAAGTCTTATAAATGTCCCCGCACAGCCCCATACATCACCAGTGGACGTCAACTAGTTGACAAATTTACATAAGTCAAGGAAAAATCATGCTGCCTATCATCACATGTATTAAGAATGAATATTTTAAGTTTGTCGGATTACATTCAATGTTGTGTTTATATTATGAATGTCAATCTTTACTTTACTAATGTCCGTTATTTGAGTAGTATTACGTGTTTACATCCCAGCAATGAGGACACGTTAATGGTTTAGACCGTGAACGTCATACATAAATACCAACGGATCAGAAACCAAATTCCAGTGTGTTTTAATTGAAAATGACAACATGGAAACCTAACGGAAATTGACAAGACACGTTTCCTGGTGGCGTGATGCATGGCTTCTGTCTGGGACACCTAATGTAAAGTCTATTGTGAACCTTTTCGCTAGACCTCCATTAGACCTGTCACCGAGGAAAGCACACTTGGAATCTGACAGTTAGGTATCATGAATATGTTCCTAACTCATTGTATCAGTTTTCATGTCATACAGATCCAGACCACATACCTGCATCTATATCGACTAAAAAGCTAGTAAGCTTTACGAAATTTGACGTTTTCAAAACGATGTGGGTGCGTAAATTGAATCGAAATCTTTCTGGACTTTTCAGTTATGTATATTAAACTCGTGATCTACATGATTGGAAGTCTGCAACACCATTGGCATTGCATGTTGTCGAACTATTATTTTATAACTTTCCGTGGTCTGAGTGTGGGCGACTTCTATTATCTCGTATACGTTGACAACTGTGTTCTTCCTGCGCTGCACAGATGCGTGGTAACTATGATGGATTCTTATTAGTAGGATTAGCATGTTTGTTTTCTCATGGGATACCCGCTGCACTATCTTGCCCCTCCCCTCTTATATACTGGCGTGTGACCTATTTTCTTGCTCTGGTATAATTAATTATACATATAAAAAAATATATCATTAGTGTCTGACTTTAATGTGAGGTAGCATGCATGCTACTTTCAACATTAACTAACTAAAAGAAATAGACATTCCTGTATTTGAAAACGTGCGAATAAAATTAGATCTAATTTAAGCTTATTTCTATAAATATTCTAAAAACCGTTTCATTATGACATACAATACGACACAGAAATCACGCCAAATCTTCAGCTGAGAACCACGCTGTTCTAATTGACGTCACTACCATTTTGAGTAAAACGCATTTGAATGTCTATATTAGAAAGGAGAGATAGAACAAATTGATTTTTCTAAAAAAGCTCATTTACAATCGGAATTTGGATTTGAAATTTAAGGAAAATGTAGATTAGTATTCTAAATATTAGAAAATAAATTATTTTTTCGAAAAATGGACTTAGAACAACGTGTTTCTCAGCTGACGAAATGTGCTTTATTGTTGAGAAATAGATTAGTATACAGCAAGCGTAATGAGATATTGCCAGTAAGTGCTTGTGGACTATATATGAACTATACTATGTGGGTGATACGTCTTCCGTTAGTATTAACAACATAAATGCTGGTGCAGAATTCAATATATATGCCAAATATAATTTGTAAATGGAAGTTAGTTTTTTTACTTGATAGGGAACGCTGACAATGGTGGTAAACATTGGACAAGGTTTCAGGTTATAGGCATTATCTTCGCTCCAATAGACTTTAGTGCAAATAGGTATAACAGTATGTCAAAAAATACTTCATCTATGCTTTTAGTGAAATTCGATTCTAAATTGAATTTGCCTATGAGTAAAATCGGAATCCAAACTTCAGATTATGTATTTTCTAAGGCAAATGTATAACCATATATAAATGAAATATTTGTTGAAAAACATACTGTATAACTTGTTCCATTTGTATATTAAATTTAGTTCTCATCGTATCAATTCTAGGCAGTAACCAGGGAATACATCGTATTGCCATCAAACAAGTCTACTGCCATTCCCACGCTTGTAATGCTCATCTGCACGTCAATGACTTTAAGAAAATCACATATGTACAATACACCCATTGAAGTATGTTGAAATACACTATTTATCCGTCATAACGTGGTTGTTTTTATAATGGTAAACGTAATTCTGTTTGTAGTTTAAATATTCATCCCCTCTTTTACTTTCTTTAACGTTGCAGCAATTTGTTCTGTTCATATACGTTATATTATATTGGCTCGTGCTCTTGAAATATGATCAGATCGATAAGTTGTTGACGTCAGTCTTTAAACCCATAAAATAATGAAGAACTTTAAATAATTTCTAAATCATTATATAACGGGAATCTCCAACATGGGAAGTGTTTCATCCAATTACAAGCTCACGTCGAGTAGGAGGTAGGATGCAGCTTTGTAGAATAATTCAATAGTGATACCATAGCGAAAGGATAATAGAGATTTACATTGTACCAACCAGGACTCACAAAGACTATACTATAGAGCTTTGTGTGATACTAAAGACGGTTATCAAGGACTGTATCAGCACAAATTTTGTGATACGGGATAGGGGTCACCAGGACTGCATCAGTATACATCTATGTATGTTTGATACTAGTACTACACAGTGGTTACCAAGAGTACTTCAGCATAAAACACCGTGTGATGCTTAACAATAGCACCGATACTACATTAGCATAGATAATTGTGTTGTGTGATATTAAACAGAGGTCACCATACTGTATCCTTTAGCGTATAGAGAGTCGTGTGATACTAAACAGGGCCAAGACATTCAGAATAGTACTGTTATTGTGATGCTAAACATGGCTCACCAAGGATGTTAAATCAACACAGACGTTTGTGTGATACTAAATAGGGGTCAGTGGGTCGATATCGGTGTGTGTGTGTGTGTGTGTGGTACTAACTGTCGACCACGGAGAGGATAGCAGTAGGGAGTTTTGTGTGATACTAGACAAGGGTCGGTCGCTGATAAGAACACTAGTTGGTTATGTGATGATCCACACTCCATAGAGCAGCTACAGCATGAACACAGTGAGTGTTCACAGCTTCTGTACTGTTACACAATGACGGCATCAATAGCCCCTGGTGTAGGAGTGCGATCCTGTCTTAGTACTGATCTGGGAGAAGTCCTAAGGAGCCTAGGGGGTACATGTGTGGGTCAGAAGGAAATTGATTACCTTCCTTCTAAACATCAATACATGTGAATGGCAGATACAATTTCCTAAAACGGAGGCGTGAAATTACCCCCATCTCATAACCGTGTTGAGGCTGTACACAGCGAGACCAGTGCCAAGACAAGCTCTCTCCATGCACAGATTAGAAGCTTTTCCAGACCCATGACAGCTGCTGGATATGATGTGTGCAAGCCCTTCACAGCGCCCTGACCCACGTGGCGTAGGAATCAACGTCAATTTTGCCAAATCAAACATGTCGACGTAAAACAATTTTATGTAATCCACTAATTCGACAGTGCAACGCTAAGCACATTGCCAGAAAATCTTAGATGGTCACGTTATGTGTGATACAAGATGATCACGCTATGTGTGATACAATATGGTCATGTTATGTGAGAAAGAAGATGGACACATTATGTCTGATATAAGATGGTAATGATATGTGTGTTACAAGATGGCCACGTTATGCATGATACAAGATGGTGGTGATTGATGCCGTGCTTCCGACTCTGACACTGGCAGGACAACGCCTTTAAGGACGAGGATATTGTAAACAGTGTTTCCAAATGCAACACAAATATTACCCCGTGAGAAAACGGTGCAGAACATAATAGCGAAGATGGAGACAGGCCTGTCACTCCCTGGGAACTACGACTGTGCCATGTCCCCATCTGTAAATGTCTTCACCAGCCAAACGAAAAGTGCCATTCCAATAGTTCTATAGATAACCACCATTCATTCCTGTGCATACAATCATAATGCTTAACACATTAAATATTTGTTTAGGTGAATAGCAGACTTCCCTCTATGGTTGTGCTATCGATGTCCTAGTTAATTACTGTCCGGGTCCGCCAGGTAATGGCCTGTCCAGTTTGCCACGTCTAGAGCCCTGCCAGTGTTTTACACCAGCAACTTTCCCACCTAGGCATACTTGGGGCGGTTACGATAGTTTAGCCCGGAAGTGTCATTGTGCATGTCTAGTTGTTGGTAGACAAGCTTTCGTGCTTCGTGGGCCGTCCTATAGCACGTTCGTGACGTCACTCTAGCAGTGCGTTCACGACTTCACGCGAACTCTAGCATTGCTCTAGATCCTCGAGAAACTGCCCGAAGTAGTCCCTAGTTGTCCAGAGCCTTGACAGTGTTCATAACGAGTAACTTCGCACACATTGTTGTTCACAGCCATGTCAATGTTCATAACCAGTAACTTCTCATAACCTCTCATAACATCCTTACCAGGCTCTTTTCCAAACCAATAACGTCCCCACCAATACCTCTAGTCCATGACTAATTAATCCTGTATTGGTGTCCGAGTGATCAACCCATTCCTAATGTATTTCCTATAGTTAATTATAATAGATCACTTAACATGTTCCGCTGTTGGCCAACCGTTTACTTATGACTAGCTGTTGGCCACGTATCAGCACCGTGGCCTCTAATTACATCGCAGTCAAGTCTGTGACATGACAGAACTTTCGCTCTAATTGCTTCAGGATATAATAATGAACGAATCAATTGTAGGACATGGTTGAGGACCGTGTGTTATATTGTGTAGCCCACAGTTCAACTGTGACATCATTCAGTATGGAACATCTACCCTGACGTCAAGGCGTCTGAGAGGTCATCTGTGACATCATGCTGTCCGTTAATCACCTCTGGATTACCTCATATACTGTAGATTACAGCCTGAGAGTAATACAGTTCTGTTCTGTTCTGTTCTGACATCATGCGATGCATGCTAGGTGTTAGTTCTGAGAGATCAATTATGGCATTATTCAGTCTACAATATCAATTGTAGCATTGGTTCAGTGAACTCATAATGCATGTATGAAAATTGTGACCATGCACAGTCTCCAGGACAACCTCTATCATTGGTACCGTGACGTCATGAAAACCATGACAGCACGCATTCATTCTCTAAGACCAACTCTTAACACCAGTGTGTGTGGTACCCCCACAGGTTGGAAGTGTAACTGTAGCATGCAGGCTGGGGGTCTAATATGCACTCTAGCTACGAATCCTTCCACGGTGACAGCTCACATTACTGGGACAACTCAATCGCGTCTTCTCAACCATTACTGTAATGTCTGGCATCCGGTTCCGTACGTACGTGTCGTGTATACACTGGCCTCTAACCAGCCCGTATTACTCTACACAGTGAGTTTAATTTTCAAACACCGTTGACTGTCTGCGATTCAATTAAAGGATGTTACTCCAGTGACACATGCCAGTATGTGGTTGTTAGATAACCAGTGGTAGGGTATTTACCTGTTAGGACGGTTAGACAAGCACTTATTTAATCGATTGTAAATCCTCGTGTGCTACACATGTATGTACATCACAGGCAATTAGTCCCGTTAATGAAACGCTCTCGATACTTGATGTTTAATTTCGATTAAATATTAATATACGATACGACAAAAGCTTTCTACTTACAAATTATACAGCAAGATATCAGGAAGCCATATTTCCTTTGACGGTATCCGGATGTTGTCAATACCGTCATGCGCACTCTGGTTCCATGTCAGCAAGACGTCCGTCCATTTCTAATAGGGCAAAGGTTATAGGTGAGCGTGTTTCAAATGCATCTACGTAAATACATGTAATTGACCAGAGTAGTGGATGCAGGGGAGATGGAGGAGAATGTGGATTGTCAAATAGATGACAACAGCCCACGCCTTCTGAGATGATTGTGACAGTAACTAATCACTCGAATACTTCTACCTATGTAAACCTCTACCTATGACATCTTTAAAGTATGTCTGTACTGTTACATAGCACTCCCTGCTGTTAACAAACACAATAACCTACGAGGGGTTACAGATTATCATTCCCTAGTGATATTAATGTTGTACGTCGCGAGCTTTAGCAAATGACTTTCAGTGTTAATTTCACGAGGACAAATGGAATTACGAATTTTCAGAAATCAACCAATCCGCAAAGCTATGTAATACACTCAGAAGACTACATTCCACCTCCACACACATATGGGCAACACATATGTAATACCGGTATTACATATTCCTCTGTGTTGTGTGTATAATGCCAAAGGAAGACGGCATCTAGTACTTATCTACTCACATAGTGATACCAGATGTTGGTCTTGAGGACCTGGTTCGTCTCGTCCACGTCCAGGATCTGGATGAGAGACAGACCGAAGTAAACTGTGATCTTGTCGTTGGTGTGTATCACTGGTCGCCCCACTCGACCCTGCTTCTCATATCTGTACAACAACTTGCGGATGAGGATCTTCTCGGTGGACACCACCTCGTCTGCTATGGTGTTGTTGTATATTGCAGCATTCATATCAACATCCAAATCTGATTTCATTGCATCCTGTCCGCTCTTCTTTTCCACGGGCTCTTCTCGTAGATCTGCAGGCGGATATTCCCCACCACTTCTAGGGAGGGTCTCGCCATGACCTTCAGGGAGCGTCCCGCCATGACCTTCAGGGATAATCCCAGGAACACCATTCAGCCTGCTGCCATTGCTGGTCTGGGTAGGTGTCACTGCAACAAACAGACAGACAGACATGCTTAGTTCAACATTGGAACGGAGAACATTCAGAGGTGCAGCTGCTCGATGTATCCGGATACTAGTGCTTCACCAAGATTCTACAAAATTGCCTAGATTTAGAGCAACCTAAACCAGAACACTACTACGAGAACATGTCACCACATTGCACAACAATGGTCAATAAGATATAAGGAATAAAAAGTGTGTATTATGAAACTAACGTTATGTTATTATAATGTTATGATGTATTGGATATCCTTAAATCCAACGTATACATTCTGCAAAAACCCGTATACATTTGCGTTTCTAAATCAATATGAATGCTTCATTATACTGTCACATGATATATGCATGATGATGATAAATTGCACATTACCCTAGAAGTAACGTGTCACAGTAACGTGTCACATACATGCATGTCAATGCCCTTATACATTTGCTTGTCAAATGTTAATATTTATTTATGTATTATCTATTATCCATTTCAGTCACAAAGTTGCAACTCGGTGCTATATAAATATAGTATATTACCATTATTAGTATTAAACCGATACATAAACGTCCATACTATTTCCAATAGGATTCCTTTTACTACATAGATCCTGTTAACAAATACTTTATTTTCCATTTAACGACAAATATAAAAACAAGTAGTCTGCATCAACAGTATGGAAGCAGTTAGCTTTGAATTATTAGTAGTCATTAAGCATGCATGATGCCATACTTCAGCATATTGATTATAATGAAGTACATACATAGTGGATATAACCTGCAATATTCATGGCCGTTGGCAAACATTTTGTTTGCAAATTGAAAGTCATAGACATGTCTCATCCATATAATTACACATAATTTTTTAAGCAGGTACTTATCGCTGTGGTAGGGTCTTATAAAGATGGCCATATACACAGCTTGCATGTCGGATAATTATAAACATGTGACTCGCTTTCAGCTAAGAGTGCAAGTTTGGGGTTTTTGCTTCTTTGACAGTGATGTCAAATATATAGGAGTCCTCCCTATGTGTCCTTCCTATGTGTCCAGGCCTATTTTAATTTCACAATACTCTAAAAAACATATATCATAACACGAATGACTGTTTATCAAGCAGACATGTTGGTCTAAGCTCGAGTTTTCCAATGAAGCATCACATACAATCATGAACAGATCACCCCCTGTACCACAGCTTATAGTAATCAATATTTGATTTGTGGTCATTTGAAGACCGTCTCATCCTTTGGGAGTAGGCTCTTAATTAAACGCATGTGTTCCAAAAGCAATATTGTTCCATGGGAGATAACCCATAAGGTAATTACTTGCTCAGGAAATCCTATGCGTTTACAAATTCCCGATAACTAAGTGAACAATACGGTATATGATGCCTTTTACATGCTTTTAAGAGTAGGTGTCCAAACCAATCGCTGCTCTGCTATAACACACCCATGCGTTCCAAACAAACCCTTATAATGCATCCCTCATATTTCCTGATGAAATATTTAGTAATTAGTTCAACTGACGGTACAGCGGGTTTTCTTTTTTTTAATTGCTTCCAAATATAACATTTCTAAAAGTTCAAACTTGGTAATGTAAACATGGACATTAAAACTATGTTTACATTAACTATCGAATATATTTTCATCTCTTCCATATTTTCCACTCGAGTAGGATATTTTGTTAGGCTATGTAATTAATTGTCCTAGTCCGCAATCAGTCAGCTTTTCAACTTTCAACATTGTCAAAGTGTTCATTTAAAAAGTATATTCATGACATGGACTTCAATTTAGCTTCGTGTATCTTAGATAAAATGGACACCTATTTATTTTCAACCCGGAAGTAGTGCATCATCGGTAGCGAAATATGTTCAATAAGTATTATAGTATTTTTAAACACCCGTTAGTCTGCTGTTGGAATACTATGACAAGTTCATCCGTATGTACCTACACCACGGATGTGTTCAATACATCACCATGGCGACCATCCACCTGAATGCAGTCAATAGTAATGTATCCGTCAGTACATATATAATGTATACACCTACATCATGAAGGCCTCTGGAGGAAACCACAGTCTCGTACCGTCACATCATTTCTCTCAAAGATTTCAAACCGCCGGATTTTAATAACTTTCTCTTTATATATTGTATATTACAGTTTCTTTTCATCTTCGTATTTAGTTGTTTTTTGTTGTATCGACCCGACACAGTTTTCCTTCCTGTTAAGAATGTTTTATAAAGAAAGATTGTCTGGTGGGCTAAGACTAAGAGTTTCAAGAACAACCTAATCAGACCTAACCAGACATGATCAAACAGTTTTGTCATCTTCAGCAAAAGCCTCTTATATAACATCAACATACAACAGGCGGTCTGGTATACTCTAGATGCATCTTATAAATTGATTGTGGCATGTTCTGAAGATACCTGCTCTACCATGTCAGTAGAGATTCCTATACTGACCACGTTTGTCGAGTGGATAATCAAATTATTAAACTAAATTTCTTGTCTACTGCAATCCTGTACCAAGATGTAGCTACACTCCGCTTATTGGGTCATTGTCGTGCTGGCCTTTCGTGATACGGATAATATATAATATGAAATGTATTTGATAACCGTCTATAAGGATTTGTTGTGGAATGGGTCACGTGATTAAACGCTCTGTGCCATTGAATATACGCGAACCAATCAAAAGTGGTAACAAGTATTTACTTGAAGCTATATATCTATCTGATATCAGAGTTCATGAAAAGTTTATGAAAAAAACCTTAAAAGGGGTTTAATTCAATCTTTGAGCTATAAAATGCGGAAACATTTTGGTTTTTGAATAGCACTACACTGATTAAAACTGTTCAATTATTCGGATAGTTTTGAAAAGAACTTGAAATTATTTAATCAAAAGTTCTATCTCATATGATACTACTTCACCTTTACCTCTCTCTCTCTCTCGCTCTCTCATTACTATGTTTAGTTTATTACATATATCTATCCAGTTAATAACATTATAAACATATTTATATAGCACCAAACAAAATGCGTTTTGTGGATAAACATATTAGAAATGTATAGTTTAGTTTCAAAGTGCTTTCTGGACAAAACTGTCTTACGTTTAGAACGTGGAACAGTTCGTGTGTTGCACAATGTTCCGACGGGAGATAGTTCCAGAGCGGCGCACCAGCACTATGGAATCATACGGGCTGAACTGACCAGAGGCTGAAGAGAGCGCTGTTGGTGTAACTGAACCAATTCAGAAACGTATACAGGACCAGTGGAAAGTCATGAACACAAACACCAGTATATTGAATGCACTGGCCTATGGGTTGCTAGTGTAGAACTGGCATAATGTGGTCCAATTTACGCGTCCTTGTTATTACTCTATAGCTGCATTCTGAACTTTCTGAAGTGTCTAGGAGAGATTCTGGAAGACCATACAAGAGGGCATTTCAGTAATCAAGCCCTGAGATGGCATTGGCCTGGATTCAGTTTGTTTGTCAATATATCTGTGAATCAGGCTGGTGTTTCTGATGTTGTAGTATCGGCGTCTGCAATCCAACATGTAATCAAGTAATAATGACTTCATACCTTTATCACTGGCGGATGTACGTGTACATAACTATATTCGATCAACGAAACAGTCTATAGATTATCCATATATAGTACAAGCGTTACAACCTGTGCTACTTTATCGAGTAGAGAGGACTCTAATGACTGACTCCGCCAAGATGGATATGTGGCTCATTAACCGCATAGATGTGCACCCACGTATGGTTGCGACAACATGGCCTTGTTTCGAGACCAAATCTTATCTTATTTGGAACAAGACAATTTGGAAGTTGGATGCATAAAAGGATGCATTTAATCATGTTTTCTTGGCAAGACTGTGTATGGTAGATGGGTTTGGGAGTCTGGTTGAAGCGCTGGTGTGTACAGTCTGGTAAGCAGTGCTCCATCATTGATGTGTACAATCCGTCACATTCCAATCGATAAATGACATGTTCAGGATCTTCAGTTCACCAATATGAGAAATCTCTAACAAATTAGTCTATATATTGATGCAGAAAACTCAACGCCCTATTTTGTACTTCTATTGAATAACCTGGTACTGTATCTAGCAGAGCTTGTAATCCATCAATAGTCTCAGCAGAATACACAAACATAACTCAGGTAGTAACAAGAGTATAAACAGTATTACAGATATTATGTATCATGTATACATGCACTATGTATACGGTATTATACGTAGTGTATGTATATGTGCACCCTATACAGTATTCCTACTAACAACTACTGTAGCTAGTACTTATGCTAACCAAAGATGTGGACAGTATAACAATGATGTAATGGTGACAATACAAACAGTGTTCCTTCTATAGAACCACACGTGTACTGGTGTCCGGATTAGGAACATGAATTAGCGCACATAAGGAGTCTGCAAACACATTACTAGAGTAGAATATCATCAAATTTCAGAATAAATATACGGCCAGGTTATTAAGGACATATTAGTAGGTAGCCATAGAATACTAGTATAGAATAGTGTGTAACTTTCGCTAGGTGTCATTACGTCGCTATCGTAATCGATAACATGAAGATGGTCCGTGTGGCCTATTACAAGTACATGTGTTGCACACTTCAATAACGTTACCACTTTGTTTTCGTCACAGTGGCAATTATTATCTAACTTTAGATATTGGACATATCGGAGAATATATAACTTAGGTAATATGTCTTAATACTATGAGTGTCTTTCATTGATTAGCTGTGTGTAGTGTGTAGTCAGCCAAACAGTTATGTCTTCCACGTGTGACTGCCGTGTTATGAAGACATATTGATATGCATATCCCAGTTGCCGTGTTTCTTGTGTAATATAAAGTGAATAACTTTCATTAATATGATCACGCCATTGTACTTCATCACCTCGTCCTGACATATTAGACAGCCTCCGACACGACATACAGATAATAGTACATGTTTGACGAGGGCGTAGAGCGGTTTCATTCCATCTGATATGTCAAATAATTCCTGTTTTTCTATAGAATTATATTGGTTTGGGTTTGGGTTTTTTCTGCTAAACGTTGTGTTCTCAGTGTAGTTTTCTATGCATGTAATATAAAACATAGTATTTGTCCAGACAGAAAGAATTTCAGCTGTAGTAAGCTGAGGAATACATGCCCATGTTATATAGTGATGATAGTTCATTAATTTCACTATGCCATGCACAGATATATTTGTTGCAGTTTTAGTATAATAGTATACGAGTTATAATATATA
>JAUTBV010107942.1:0-14726 GCA_032361325.1 Lepetodrilus fucensis
CATGAACAGACAAATGGTGTATTCAAGTGAATTGATATTCTTGGAGAACAACTATTAAGGCATACATACGTAATACAGTATGTAAAGATGGTTGACCCTTGACATTTAAATATACATGACATTGTATCGAACAGCTTCAAAGTATGCTTTCGACCCTTGTCTAATAATAATTGCATTATCTTAATTTAATCTGAGCATATTTATTTCGAACATGTTATATACTTCTGCACGACCACACGGAATACGAGCAAATTGGTAGGATATCAGATATAGGAACGGGTTATGTTCATACATCACAGATCTCTGTACCACGTATAATGGTACATGTCGATCTCATTGCACCTTTCTGAGAACTCTCTCACGGAAGTGTGGGCGAATGGACGTGTTTATAGCAAACATGCAACAACACTGTCGGCCGAGTAGTCTAGGTTTGTGCATTCAGATTGCCAGCGTCTGGCTGTTGCAGACATCACCGACACCAGATTAGAACACGACTGTGCCAGGAAATAAGGGGACGACTCAACACGAAGCAGTTCGTATCTTTCGTACCTCATTGCTGGTGAAGACCAATAACATTTTGAGACTCTGGCAAGCAGTATGTTTTATTAACGTGGCTTGTTGATTTATTGTATGACTTGTTCGTGACGACTATAATTATGGGATTATTTTGTAGCAAAGGAGCTGTCTTGCAAGTATATGTATGCTATATTTGAAATACTATAGTCAACCAACTCATGAGATAGTTGCCTAAGTTGGTATAAATGGGGTCGACGGCCATATACAAAATGGACATACAGAACACAATTGTATACTGAGCAATACTGTAGTGATTATTACAAACTACAGAAGTGACTGTATGCAGAAGAAGTGTATATGTATGGTACACATGGACATAGTAGATGTATTGGTCGTTATGTAGTATGCAGTTGATATAATAAACAATGGTCATATTGTCCACGCAATGGTGGTTATATATAAGAGTATCGTGGTGGCAACGCACTTCACAATGGGTTGTTAAATAGGAAGCAAATATTGCTGGCAATATGTAGTACAGAAGAGAAGCAGAAGAATGAATGTTTAGTTAGGTGTCATGTGGTGAATAAACATGTAATAGTTATTTACAATGATAAGACACATTTAAAATAAAACACTACCCGGCCATGTGAGGCCTATATGACACCAATAAAAACATATACAGTACAGAGAGAGAGAGAGAGAGAGAGAGAGAGAGAGAGAGAAACATTGTTTATTTAAGTCTCACCCAATGTATATATAATATATTACATAATTAAATATTCATAAAATATACATCGGCCACTCATTGCGTACATATACACAATACTACAGCGTACAGTTTTAATGTATATATATTTTATTTAGTTTTTGAATTGGGGGTTTAAAGTCGCTTTCTAGAATCTTTCACTAATATCATGACTTGTCGGTTTAGGGCAGGAGGAAATCCGTAACATCCGTAGCGCTGAATGTTGCAGTAAACCTGCGAGCACCGGCTGGTACTGACAAGACCAAGGATGATAACTGCATTGTCACCCTATATATAGTGGTGGTCATATAGAGCACAGTGATGGTAATACGTTGCAAAGTGGCAGCTATGCCATATATACACAGTAGCAAGTGGTAGTTACTTTATAGCAAATTACAATTGTGGTAGCCATGTAGACCCACTGCTCGGTGGTGGGGCATTGTCTGTACAGTGTACAATATAGTGCATCTTATTTGTAGTGGTGGTGGTTATTATTTATTAGTAGAGGTTATCTATTAATAAACACAGTGGTGGATAGTCAGGTGATAAACTAACCAGCTATAAATGTATTCTCACTCGGGAATGACCTCCCAGTCATGGGCAATGCCGAGGAAGCCCCGGGACTGCTTATTTGAAGTGGAGAATATTATAAATTAGTAGTGGTTATCCATTATTAAAGCACACTGGTGATGAGTATGCCGTACACAGTGGTGATAAACTAACCAGCTATCATCAATGCGTTCCCTCCATAGTCATGGTCAATGCTGAGAAGCCCCCGGACTGCGGGTAATAACAACCAATGTACGCGCAGATACCACGGCCCCTGCCAATAGCCGTGTTTGTCACAGACGGTGTAAACTTGCTAACTAATATGGCTTTGTTTGACACGATTAAGACTGTATTATTAACAATGTATTAAGTGGATTGGATTTGTACGGTTGTTAGTTTGACATTTATATCTCTTATCCCGACGCCTGGGAATGCGAGAGGCTATCCTCTGTCTAGTTTACAACATCTTTAATTGTGCTTTCCAAACTCTTCAGATAGTTTGTGCCATTCTTATTTAATGGTGTATATATATATTACGTTCAGCTAACAACAACTCGTAATTAGGGAATTATATATTTTCGATGGTTTATATCACTCACAGAGGAAAAAGTAAATTTCACTTGGGGAGGACTAATCTCGCAAATTAAAGATTACATGTATTAACATATACAGCTAACTGCATTGGAATTCTGCATAGTAGCTGGACAGATACAGTTATATGCATGCATTTACAATGGACACAAAACTTGAATATAATGGTAAAAATAATGGATTTATTTTACGACGTTTTACTTATTTATGATACGCACCACTGTTCTATATAATAAAATGATACACAGTATTTAAGCCGTAGTTAAAATAACATGAATATACACCATTATCATACGAGCACACCCAGTTATGATCATCTCCGCGAGACCTACCCTTCGAAATGTCCACGGATTAAGACATCATTAACACTACATGTATTATTAGTATACCTGTATACCTGTATGCCCTGCTACAGTTAACACTTTTTGTCTCATAAAATGTAACGCATTTATTTTTAATTCAATACTAAAGTTTACCTGATGAACATGGCATGCTGTTTTCAGTGTGCCTAGGTATAGAACGTTACAGAATCATTTTTATAAATTACTTTAATGATCTGGAAACAAATAAAAAAATTCAGGGAAATAGTATCAGAATATGCGTTAATTCTTTTAGTGACCTTTGACCTATGCAACTTGCAACTTTAAACTGTTAGTATTAAAGCCATATCTTACCTATAGTGGCATGGTCTGTGACATGGCTGAAGATTATCTACCTGCATGTTTAATAGGATTATCAGATATAGATACATATAGATAAGCAGCATACATTAATATGATAAGCAACAAGTTTATACTAGAACAAAGGTAAGACAATTCTTTTAGGTATGCTTAAAAACAGCTACGTATCTCCGCCTGTGTGATGTATTGTATGTATTGAGCTTTTCAGAAGCATTTAGATCTGAAGGGTATACCACGAGGGAGCGACGTGTTAATTACTGCATACATATTGTACATTTCTCAATCAAGATCTGATTAGATTTCATATTGAAAGCGGTTAATCCACAGGTATCAGACGATTCAATTGCCGGAGAGGTACAATAAGAAAAATGCAAATACTTTTTTATGTCTATCGACAATGAAATTGATCCTTTTCTTTTTATCTCTTTCACAGAAATTCAATAAGAACGCCTAGGCTTCTTCTTAATATCATTTTGTAAATCAATTAAAGCCTATATTTTGCTTGAGGTCGGCAGCCATTAAAATAGATGTGCGCATGGTGTAAGCATGATCCAATTTGTCATTGCAATTGACTTCGGTCATGGAGAAAAATGGCCAACTGAGCGTTATGTATACGGACACTAAAATACTACTAATAATAGTGTTGTCTGCACTACCTGTTTGGGTGTCTACATGTACACGTGGCTTGTCCACATCATCACGGCTAATATAAATGTCTGGTGATGAACAAACAAACAAACATTTAATTAAGAACTATATATATATGTGTTTAAAACCTTGTTTACAAAATTACTTTCTAAACTGAGCAGAGTAATTAAACATAAACTTATTGTTTAATACCTCGGCTTTACTACAAGTGTATACCAAAGCATATATCCCATGCATATAAAATAGGTGTTAAATGGACAACACATTATTATGTTATCTAGAAAGCACTTTCAAGCCGCTAAATATTCATTAAATGATAAATAGATAACGTTTTGATAGATAGACAGATATATGTATATGGAATTTACGTCTCATATAGTATGTTTTCTGTTTCAATTTAACGTTTATTACGACATAAAAACCTTAATAATAACAATAATAATAATAATGATGATGATGGTGATGATGATGATGATTATAATAACAAATATGTGTATGTTATTTTGGTAAACGCCAATTTACTAATAATATATTTCACGACGTTCAAGAAGACGATCCACAGCTAGCACCGTTGAACATAGGCACACATTATATAGCTAAGGATATGGACTAGCGATTCAAACATTGCATGAACTATTTAATCAGTGATACGTTTCAATATAAATAAACGGGCCGAGAATTTACACGTGCACTGAGATATTTGATTTGTTTTGTTGTTGGAATATAGAAATAGTTTAATACATTAGATCATGTTAATGTATTTTGTAGTACAAGATAGTGTATGAGTGTTAATTATTTCCTTTGCAAATATTAAAAGTACTGGACATAAATTTGTCAAGTTTTAATCTAATTAACATAACGTATTTTTCAGAACACAAATGTGCATGACAAATGTCCTTGTGATTACAAATACATGCTATTTTGGCTTAATTTTGTTTCCGCCATCCATGCAAATATTATTACAAGTGGCATTAAATAAATAAGTAATTCACTTGCATGCTGTTTTCTTGTTTTATGTCAAACTGTTATATCTTCTTCTTTCTTCTTCTTCGTCGTCTCTGCTTCTCCTTCTTTATAGTATTAGCATCGTCAACATCATCATCACTATCATTGATCATTATTATTATCCTCTGAAAAAAGCATAGATCATGTTCAATCTCTGACACTGAAATGTGCTAGCCATCTAACACAAAGAATTGGTAAGTTGAAGACAATTGTGGACCCAATCACCCAGAAAATCCCAACAAAAGGATGTATTTAATAGTTAATATCCTTCCTCATGCCAGGATACCCATGTATAGTGTTACCAGGAAACAAGGGAATTTAGGCGGGTCTTCTCAGGGCGGGGAGATTGTCCACGATAAAGACCTGTTAGTAATAAAAGCGCGCCGAATCAAATAAACAAACAAGAGCTGATATGCTGATAATTGTGGTTCAAGTCGTGTAAAGGAGGAAGTTCATGCTGCACATGCGCATGATGACCTTTAATCATAACGGAAGTTGTAACGCAATCAACGGATTCTGTGAGTGTGTAAAGAGGTTATCTTTTGATGACAGTATTCTTATGGAGACCTTCTCTATCTCATGCGATTTAAAGCATGACTGTAATACTTATCTGTTACACTATGATATCGATACGATCCGTTAGGACAAGATAATTGCTCTCCCATTATCAGACATCCTGCGTTAGTATTATAGTTTGGCATGAAATGCATTGACACCCCTATTTCGTAGATTATCTCGTTAAATACTTGACGGAATGAAAAAATAATAATGTTCGTATTTTATATGCCCTAACCAAAATAAAATAAAATATAAAACATTGCACCAGTAATAGAATATTTTGAGTATGTATTATTTTATGCAGAGGGGCAACGTTCGAAAGAAGGAACAGGCACATAGGCTGAATTTGCACGTGCGGGTATGTGAAGAAGAGCATCAGCACGTGCAATTCGAGCCTTTTTACCCGTTCTTTCTTTCGAACGTCATCCTTCTGCATAAAATAATACTTAGTCAAAATATTTGGTGATCGTTAAATAAACAAAAAATTTGTATTACTCGTGCAATATTTTAACTTTTTAAATTTTGGTTAGGTCAAATGAAATAAGAAAATTGAGTTTATTTTGTTTTTCATTCCATGAAGTATTTACTGAGATAATCTACGAAATAGGGGTGTCAATGCATTTCATGCCAAACTATAATAGGGAAGAAAACCGCAATGCGTAAACATGTGCAACGAGATACGACCCTCATTGTTGTTGCATCTACACTGTAAGTGCCTTTAACATAGCGTAGACATACTGGTCAACTGCTATGTACCGGGTAATATACTTTTTGTATCTACTTTGTACATCTCACCATCCAACCTTGCAATATCTTGATGATAAATATATTTTATTAATTTTACTCTTGAACCGGCATGTGTGGAGAAAGAAAATAAACACATGCAAAAATAAAGTGGAACTGGACTATCCCGTAGGAAAAGACGTAACTATATATATGGTAACATATGTAGCTCCAACCACAGCCTTATAATTAGACAGACTACACCTTTACTAAGATTGAAGGAAATGTTACCTTAGAGTTACGTCATTTCGTACATTGAATAGGGACAGTAAGTCTCGTCGGGGTCATTTCCGGTGACAGGAAGAATTTAGACGGTCGCTATGAATGACGTCTGAATCGTGACGTTTTCATGTGAGGTCACAATGGAGTATCGTCAAATGTGTAGCGCATTTAGGTGTTTGACCGGTTTATGTCACCGGATATTGAATGAATCTCTGGCTATCTCATGTCCACTTACGGACCCTATGGCCGTAGACCACGCTGTCTTGATATTTTAACGTAGAACGAAACAGAGAATGATGTCAAGCTATCAGTGTTCTACATATGCAACGTTTCCTTTCCGCCTTTACAAGTCATTGGTGATACTATGGCAATGTGCATTGCTATCGTCGTATTGACAATCGTCCAACGAACACTGGTCCTTCTGCAGGTCTAGTCCAGTGCCACGAACGCTCCCGAGCCAATGAAGTGTGTTTCATTGCTGAGTTAGGGCTGGTTGCTTTGAATGTGTATTCTTTAAACGGCATATGCTGGAAAACAAAGGCTTTTAAATAAAATTAAAGAGTGGTGAGTCTTTTGAGAGGCAGGAATGTTTGACCGGTCTTGCCATCTCACACGAACACTAGGGCATGGATGTGTTGAAAACACATAAATCAGTCTGTGTTCATCGAAGCATGAATTAAGATGGCCAACCTCTGCTTTCTGAATCTGTATTAATTTATTCATTTGTTTTTATTGTTCTTCATTTGGTAGTAAACCCCTATTGCTACGTCGATTCTCGCTATCGGCGGACTTCTTAAGGATTTCTCAATATTCTAACTTGTTCTACACCCGATGAGGCGTAAAATCAAATTGCAAGCGATTTGAATGATAAATTTTGTCCGTGACATGCGAGATATTATTAAGAGAAGCAAGGGACATAGTGCAAGATACTGATTAGAACGAAGAGCGAGGGCGAGACATTCTCCTTTAACTTGTTCAAGCGGAAACAGGAGACGAGCGAAAACTGGCAAACGCGCAATCGTATAGGCAGTGTGGGAGCTTTTAGGTAATTGGATGTACATACATTTTTACTACGTTTGAATAAAAAATGGATTTCGGCGGATATAAATTAACTCGTTATGGCCTTTTCATCTTTCCCCAATAACTTAAAACTAGGAAGGAAACTATCTGACCGTGGATTACAGAGGGATGGCCTCATTTCCTGCTTTGAACGTTTGTCATTGCAGATAGGGAGAGGGGCTCACGTCTTGACAAATATTGCTGCAGAGGATAGAAGATTATTTCCCGGTCAGTTAATGCTCGCCTCTTTGTTCATTTTCACATTTGATACAAACAGCTATGAATATCATTATTTTATATGATAACCAAGTACCATGAATTATGCATACTATTTAGTTCTAAATATGCGCTATCATTCATGATGACGAAAATAAGATCTCACACATGGTATGCATATGCTATACAGTTATTAATGTATCTAAAAGTATTATATTTATTACATATATTAATGAAACATTGTGGTTTCCGATTAGCATTGAAGCGATGCTGAGTACATGGCCACGCCCCTTTTTGGCTATCGCTGAACCTCATCCTGGTATTATTTGTATGTCAATTACTTCTGTACTTGATGACTACTTGACAGGTGGAACGAAAGCAATATGTCTGTTATAATACAAAGACACAACTCTAATAAATTCCATGAATAACAAATTAACACAATGCGATCTGAGAATGGTTGTTCTCTGGTTCATATGTCTTTATAGGCAGAGAATCTTATTGACAATATTAGGGGAGAAGACAAGACAAGGATATGGACTAATAGATATATAGGGGCGCTTTGGTAATCATTCGCATCATTAGCGTAGAGTACGATCAAAGAAATACTCCATGTCATGATATTATATTGAACATTAGCACTGACGTGGTGGGACAATAACATATTTTAATAATCATTTGAACATTTCTTTTTATAATGGCAGGTGTTCCTGTGTCAGAATTCTTGCATAATAAAAGTAGTCAAAAGGATTATCAGGTACGATAGAATACGGGTACATGTGTACTGATAGCATATATATATATATAATTGTAAGCCAATAATATTGAAAACCGTCAAATGTTCCTCATATTAAAATGGTTGATTTGCGGTGAAAGTTGGCGTAGAAACCACTTTAAAGTATTAGATACTTAACTACATCAGTGTAGGATTTCTAGAATGATTGTCCATAGTTCCGTTCCGTTCCGCAGAACGATCGTGAGAGTCGCAAGCCATTACATATAAATGCCTAGCGAGTTACAACCGTTCATTAAATAGACTTGTACAATTTTCATTTCCTGATACTGTTTGTAGGATACAGTATATATGCAACTCATAGAATTATCACTCAGTTTACGTAGTCCTGTATTAGAGAATGTATATAACTATATTATAGAATATCAAGAACTGTGTAGAATATTACAACATTTACAGAACTCTTGTACAGTATGTTACATCATTCCTAGAAGCAGTATACAGATTAATACAGCATTCTCAAATGTATTGTACGGAATAATACATCATTCTCAAAACTGTTGTACAAATTAATACAGCATCCTGTTGTTCAGAATAAAACATAAATTCCTATAGCTGTTGTACAGAATAGTACAACATGTTGTATAATAATATGCAATTCCCATTTATGTCAGAGATACTGAAACATACTGCATTTATGACTATAATCTATATATATATTTCATTATTCAACAGTGAATACTATTGCAGAAAGTAAGAGGATAACATTGGTAATGCAACTACTGTGAATAACGGAGACTCACTTTTTACAACAAACAGGTTGAATATACTGTTCAAATTCCTTCATGGTTATAAACCCTTGGATTCGTGTTAATGAAATAGCTATCATGATTTAGGATGATAGAGTCTATAATAACCTTCTATGGATAGTTCGGTATGATTTCTCTGGCAAGTTTATTGTTATACTTTGAGAGCGGTGAATAATGGCGAGTAGAAAGCGGGCACCTAGATATTCAACAAAGTCAAGTTTGATCATAGATCATCTCCCTTTGGTTGTCTTCTCACAGGTCCGCGCGTAAACCGCTGTATAATGGATTCCCCTCTTCTATCTTCAAATGGCAGGCCCATGAGTGATTCTACTTTCTTTAAATGAATGAGTGAGGAGCTTATCACAAGTGTATTAAGGACCAATGTCTGTGCAAATTGATCTAACAATGCACAAACAAATACTGTCATGTAGCAAAAAGAATTGCCCGTCTTCAATCATCGGACTGCTCATAGTCCGACATGTCCATAGTCATTCAGTGTGCGACTTGGTCAAACATTTGTGTTACCAATTTCTATTGATTTCACATCACAATGAAAGGTACATGTACTTTTTATTTAATGAATACATGTATTCCCATTTGTATTATACATATTAACTTGGTACATATGATGCAACTGACACACATACTTAATAGTGTTGTATTTGGACATGCTTGCCATGTGCTGTTAAGTAATCGAACACCCTTACTATCTTCAAGTCAAAACTATTAAAAAAACCCACACCATATCTATAACATCTCTTACAATGTTTAATGTCTACAAGTAATTTTGTACATATTTGTTCCCACATTGTAGCGCCATGAGCAAGCAGTATGCATGGATTTGGCGCCTTATAAATACGCATTATTATTATTATCAACACAAATTAATTAACATTCAAAATAAATATATTATACATAACGCCAAATACAGTAGTTTTTCAGATACTTGTACAATTTCTAGAATACCATGTTTACCACAATGTATTTTGATTAAAATTACAAGAATTAATTCTATTACTAAAGTGTATTTTGTTAAGAGTTATGCAACCGTATATATATATATATATATATATATATATTCTTTCTTTCTTTCTGTCCCCACCATTCTGCATTATGCAATACAGTGTATACGTTACAGACAATGTCGAAAATCAATGTGTAAAATGACAAATCTTCATTGAATTTTCATTCATAGGGTCAATTTCTTTAATGTCTGAAATGAAAAACTGACTGTATTTGTTTGACTCGTTGACTGGCATGAGTTTAATGACCGAAAATGAAGATTATTTATAGACATTCATACAGAATTGCATACATGTGTATATATTTTCACACAAAATTGTGTGAATACATATACACATGTATGCACTATTTTAAGTTTATTCTCATCAAACTCATGCCAGTAAATCTTTCGAATAAATGCAGTCAGTTTTTCATTTCAGGCATTTAAAACATTGTATCTGTGAATTCAAATTCAATGAAACTTTCAGGCATTTTACCCATTGCCTGAATTTAGACATTGACTGTAACATATATACAAGTGAATACATCAAAATAGCATACAGCTCTCTCTATACTGGAACTTCCATGCTTATGTCATTTCCATTTCCTTCGAGAAAAAATAATGATACTAGTATCAGAAAATATACTATCAGACCAAATAATTTCAAGTACATTTATTTATTGTTGTTATTGCTAGTAGTAGTAGTAGTAGTAGTAGCAGAATAAGTAGTAGTAGTAGCTGCATCAGTAGTAGTAGTATAGCAGCAGTAGTAGTAGTAGTAGTAGTCGTAATAGTAGTAGTAGTAGTAGTAGTAGCAGTAATCGTAGTAGTAATAATAGTATAATGTATGTGCAGGTGTATCACAATACAGAATACTGCTAATAACAATACTAACAATACAAAACAACCCCCTTTGGTTTGTTTAGTCTACTACGGATATGTCACTGTACATTAAATAATTCAAAGATATAAGAAAACTACATCTGCATTGCATAATTATTTTGTAAGAATATATGTATCGTATCGTATGCATAGTTGTTGTCTATAAGCGGATACAGTCTTGCCAACAGATCCCTTTGAACTAAAGTATTGATGATGCAAGATGAATCTTTGGTGGAATATATTGCATTCATTCTCAAATAATCTGAATACAAATAAACCAGTTCTCGATATGTAAGGCCGTAAATATTATTGCATTTGGCGTCAGGGGAATAGCATTTCATAGGAAATGGCAGAAACACTATTCCGAATAGTTCTAAAATACAAGATTGAAGAGTCTTCTGATAATTCAGAGATGGAAAACCTAAAAGATCAAAGACTAACTAAAAATCCTTCTTTTTCAATAAAGTTTCCAACTTGTATTATTTTCTTATTGCGTGCCACTACAGAGAAAATAAAACGTCCAGAAAAACGTTTATATGACCAAGTTGTAAATAGCGTTTGAAAGAACGTCTTGCGCTTGATTGGAAATACTGCCGTCTACTGGGCGTAAAAGAGGGTTACATGCGTCGGACTCGCTTAAACTGCCAGCTCGAGACATCTTTGATGAACACGAACTCCATAGCAGAAAAATTGCGAGTAATATCAGGCCCAATAATTTCTAATATTGTATCAGCCGCGCTATTGCGTTGCATTATTTCGGCGCCTGTTATACGAGCTCTGTGAGGGCCGCAGCAAACGAGTTCGATGTGTTGTCAGTTAAATAAATCACCAGGCCCGAGCACTTGATCTCGCTCTGGTAATTAAGTAATTTGTAGAATAGAGAAGAAAATTATAAAATCGATACTGCTGAATACGGCGATCTTTGATAGCCGCGGACGATTGGCATTCTCTTTAAGGAACAGTCTGCGAGGACTTTTAGGTGTTTCCGATTAGACTTTTGTTTCTTTATTCTATCCTTTGTATTAAGAAATTGGTACATTTTGTATGGTTACTTATACCGAAAAGATAGTTTCATCATTAAAATATTATGTTTATTATATATCACTGGCAAATGCTATGTTTCTTAGTATATATTATTTTGTGACATAACGAAAGAAAAATAAATCAACATATTAAAAGTGGAAATCGATACAATCTGAAGACATTTATAATAAATTACACATTTAAAAACATTTTATATAATACGATACAGTACATCATTGTGCCCTATGCATTATTATGATTGTAATTATCTACATATGCATAACACTTCATAATTATCCGATCCAATAAAGTTAAATGATCAAATTAAATATACTATTTCCAAGAGCTATATAGCAGGCATTAGGCGGAAAATGAAAAGAAACACGTTTTAAAATGTTTTATTTTTTATTGGTTCCTTTTTTAAGAACTTTTCTGTAAATATGATGTCATCGCTAACGACAGCTCTATCTCAAACGTATGATGCATTGCCTTCAATAATCCGACATGTTTTGTAACAAGAACATTAAATCTCGACTCCATTAAAACGGTCCTTTCGTCATTAATATTCAGATGTTCAATTGGTTTGTATCCATGTTGCCATGTTTTAGAGCCAGGATTGATTTCTAACGAATCATTTGCAAATCCCTTGTCAGGGTACAGATGATTGATCCGGCTATCTCAATTAATCATGCCAGGAATTGTTGACCGCTAGAACAATGTTTGCAATAATTTAGCTAAGCTGCCTTGAAGCATAAAGACTTATACGAGACGGGACTAAACTATGCACTAATTCCTCTAAAAACCAAAACTTACTTGGCACATAAATCTATGAAATAAAGTAATAAGAACCGACATTTCAGAAAATGCGATTTCCTATGCTTACAGTCCATAGCTGCAGTGTGTCATCTCATTTGTAAAGAATGACCTCCGGGGGTCACGGATCGACGCTTGAACGGGCGTTATGTCACGTCGGTGCTCACGTTGTTAAACGTCCATAACGCCGCCTAACGCTTGATGAATTAACGGCGGGCAAACTTTGATACTGTACCGGCCGCTTCATCAAGGAAATTAAAATCCCACCACGGACTTTTGCTGATATTTCAAGTGTAAATAGCAAGAGTCATCAAGCTGGCTTCTAATCATATTTACTCATCTCGCCTCTGCGCTCTCATCACGCCGATTTTGACGTCTAACAAAGACGCAATCAATTGCTAGCGCATTGATATCATTTGGAATTGTCGGTTTTAGGAGCCGATGGCTACCCATCCGGAAAAATAAAGTCATCTTAAAAATGTTGGCAGATAGTTGTGCATAGAGACAGTAAACAAATATGATCCGGTTTTATAGCGGAGAGAAGGTAGGGAGATGGAAGGAAGATTGGAAAGGTTATTGGATCAATTTGCAGTCAAATATTTCTACTGAAGTTGCCCTTTGACCTTGGTCAAAAAATGATGCGCTTAGGTTTGCTGTTTGATGATTTATTTGTCCAAGTTATCAAAGCAAGAGTTGCTGCTTCTATGCCCTGGAGGAGCGTCATTCCATCTGAAGGCACTGTACAGACAACGTTTGCCACTGGTCGATATACAATGCTTGCCGATCTATAATACTGACAGTTTAATAAAATTGGGCCCGATGGAGTTATCAAAGCTCATAAAAGGCGCAGCCATACTTGATGGACACGAAAACAGATAGGCAGAAATCTGTCTTCCCTGTTTCGTCTCGATTTCCATGTTGTCTCAAGACTGTCTCTTTCCATCTGCTAAAAGTTCGTCAATAACAACCGCTCGACACTGTTTGAATGGACGAACGTCGTAAGGCGAGACCTGTCCATTCTCTGTCGGGAAATTCAATTGAACACATGGCAGAGGAAGACAGACATACCACCAGTCCCATGCCAGGGAACATTACGTTGCTGTCCATTGACTGATTGCGTGATATGTGGGTGCGCGTATTCTACCTACTGTGTAGACAGTAAATTGGTTTGAGAACAGTCAGTTTGTGACAGAGGTCAAGGTATTTATCATCTTATACAACACCGAAGTCAATTAAGCCGAACCTCTGTCTCGTGCTTTCAAAGTCGGTATCTCATGGGTTGTTTAAAAACAATTCTAATATGCATATGGCTGAATTTAAGATTTTATAACCAACTAAAAGTGAATAGGTTGTGTACGAATTCATACTGATGGTCATAGTAAAATTAATATATGATAGATTACCCATGTAGATCACTATTACTGTATATGTATCGTATGTTGTAAAGCGTTCCTGAAGAAACTACAAATATGTAAGGTCACTATGCAAATTTAGTATTAATTATTTTTGATATTATTATGTCTATTCTAATTGAAATTGTATATTGCACGGCGGTATGCTCTTTCACAGCCATGAATAGTGGTAGTAATGATTTACAACATGTACACTTATAGTAGTATATCTTAAACCCTCATGAGTTCTATATTACCTATTGTATGTATTATAAGTTGTCTCGATCAACCGGTCTGAAAGAATATAGAATGAATAAGTAACATTCACGTAAAACTACTTTGAATAATACCATAGTAAAGTAAAAACAGTTATTGTTTTTGCGCGGTACTAGTTCTATCAGAAGAATTTGGTATGGTTTCATTTTTATATGTAACAGAGGATCATGCCGATCACCCTGGGATTCGAACCCGAGTTGCTGGATTGTGAGTGCAGCGCTCTA